>JAXQJQ010000053.1:0-146877 GCA_037042055.1 Penicillium sp. S103-07
CAAACAATCCATTTGAGACCCCCCCGGCTGTGGGTTGGGGTAACCCCCCCCCCCCCCCCCCCCCCCCCTCCTCTTTTTTTTTTTTTTTTTTTGTTTTGATGCAACAGCCTCGACGGTGTGAGATGTACTAAGCAAAAGTCATATAGCTTTGTTGGGCTTACGCCCGGGATTCTGGTCTCGTATGCCACTCTACGATGGATGGTTGGGCTCTTCGGCAACCGACGAGGTCTTCGAAGAGGCGAGCGACAGCATGAGCTGCGACGAGGCTTACGGTAGGTTTTATGAAACGCAGAACTAGACATAGTACAGTGCTAACGGAACCAGAAATGTCACTCGGCTTCTGACTTCTGCGCCGCTTTCCGACGGGACGATCTCCCACAAGGACTCGGGGCGACTTCTCTACGAAGCCGAGGCCCTTCTCCAGCAGGTAAAGGGGGTACTGGGAAGCATGCAGTACCGAGAGTTCCGCGAAGATATCCAGGATCTACTGGATGTGGAGGGAGGAGTCGACCGGCAGCTTCGGGTGGTGGAGAGGATGCGATGGACGCATTTCCATTAGACTCTGGCACCGGTTATCCTTATGGGGACAACATCAGCATAAGCTACCGGGGCACAACATCCGTCCTAGATAGAATATCTAGTAGTTGAACAATCTATAAAGTCCCAATTGCACTCCCGTATTCAATGTAGACGGCCGGCTTACGTAACCTGGCCATCGATCCCAGTCCAACCCCGTCATCACCTCCACTCGCTGTTGACCATCCTTTTCATCCTCGTGGCCGTGACTATTTCTTTGCTCTTGTCACTGAACTTTGAACGGACACTGCTTAAATCCCGAGGGCTCCTCGATTTGACTCTGCGTCCGTGCTCGTTGTCTTTGTGCGCGTGGGCAATCTGCACCCTTGTCCCCGACCCTCCTGATAAAGTCCCTGGAGACACCGAAACCTGTCCACCTTCTCCCTCCTCCGCTTTGTGATCCACAACTTGCGGTCGCCGAACTGCATCTACGAAATAAGTGACTCTTCAAGCCCTTCGATCACGGTCGCTATTCTGTTTCGTTTCTGTTGCCGGCCACTAATCTGACTTTCTCCTATCCGCACCACCACCCCCCTCCTCACCCCGTTCACCGCAGCAGCCACCAAAACACTCCATCATGGCGGGTACAAGAAACTATGATTTCCTGGTGAGTTTTATCTGTCCTATCGAGATCGGACCGACCCACTCGCTAATCGGACCCTGTGTCACAGATCAAGTTATTGTTGATCGGAGACTCCGGCGTGGGCAAGTCTTGCTGTCTCTTGCGATTCAGCGAAGACTCCTTCACCCCGTCTTTCATCACCACGATCGGAATCGATTTTAAGATCCGCACCATCGAGTTGGACGGCAAGAGAGTGAAACTGCAGATCTGGGACACGGCGGGCCAGGAACGCTTCCGTACCATCACAACTGCATACTACCGCGGCGCGATGGGCATCCTCCTTGTCTATGACGTGACCGACGAGCGATCTTTCCACAGTAAGACTTCTTCCCTTCTTCCGAGTATAGATAGGCTGATTCTGGGCGTCTGGAAAAGACATTCGAACCTGGTTCTCAAATGTGGAGCAACATGCCAGTGAAGGAGTACACAAAATCCTCATTGGAAACAAGTGCGACTGGGAGGAGAAAAGGGCAGTCTCGACCGAACAGGGCCAGCAGCTGGCTGACGAACTCGGCATTCCATTCCTTGAGGTGTCTGCGAAGAACAACATCAACATCGAAAAGGCATTCTATAGCCTTGCGTCGGACATCAAGAAGGGCATGGATACTTCCAAGACCGAACAATCCGCCCCTGGGGTCAGTATAGACCAGCAGGGCTCGGGTCTGAATGGTGGCACTGGAGGAAAGTGTTGCTAGACTCTGTACCACTACCTATCCATGATTACCTTTTGCGCGAGTTTTCCTTTACCTTTACCTTTGATCTCTTCTCGTGACGCCCTTGGTTTCCTACGCAGCTGCCACATATCCTTTTGTTTGCCCGCAATTTCCATATGCTAAGATCTGATTATCCAGTTTTCATGGAGAGTTGGCGTCCGTTACCCTCCGAGTATCATACATATCTCTGTCTATATTTTGTGATTTGTTCCCGCTAAGAAAACATATTCCGTGCTGAGTACTTTCCACCTAGGCTCTCAACGCTAGAACGTGTCTTCCGACTCCCTCAGTCATCCTGATTCAAGTGGGAAGAAGGCCAGACACGGTGAATAACCCACGAGTATAGAAGATCATCCTAGATCGACGTAGTCACACGGACAGTTCCAAAGTCTCGAATTCGTGTTTCTCTCCCCCGACCCACTTTTTTTGCCTATCAACCTGCCGATAAGATCCTTCCCCCACCATCTGAATTTGAATGAGATTAAATCTTTCGAGTTGTCTTTCTGTGTCTGCTGGCAACCGTCGCCCCTTTGTGTGCTGTCGTAAAATATCTGTGCGTCTTTTTCGATCCTCGCGCCCTACGCAAAATTGATTGTGTTCCTGATCACCTCTGGGTACAGGGCGCAACCCTCCCACGCGTGCCTTAACGGCCCGCATGCCTGAACTATTTGAGCTTACCATCAGAAGATTATAGGAACTTATGACTGCACTCTACCGATAATCGTATGCCACAACGTACCTCGACGCCTTCTTGCTAGGAGCTGTGCGGAATGTCCGAGGTTCGCAGCTTCACGGCTCGGCCGCTGTCGAAACAAGGCCGGAGTGATTTCAAGGATGCATTTCGAGTCTACCTATCCTCATCCTCCCTGGCTGCATTGAGGCTCCGCGCTGATGACCTCTGCTGCCTGACATCGGCCGAAGGAACCCCGAAGACCGCGATTGCCTGGACTGCAGTGGAGAATATACAAAGCACTGTGGTGCAAACCTCGAGGGCTCTCCAGGACTGCTACGGAATCAAGATCGGAGAAAAAGTCACCATTAGTAAAATTGACGGTGCCCTTGAAGATATTGATGCGGTCTTCCTGCTCGATTGCTCCGACTCCGAGAAAATCGCAAGACATGGTCCCATAGCCGCCGAGGAACGGTTTCACTGGGAATGGGCTTTGGAATTTCAACTTTTGAGATGTGAGATCCTCGCTACAGGGCTCACTTTCGAGTTAGAGCTCAAGGGCCAGCGCCGAAGCTTCCAGTTGGTCAAAATTCACACCCAGAATTCAAGCACCAGTCGTACTATTTTTCGGTTTACGAAGAATACCAAGGTCTGCATTGGAACGGAGATGGAAGCACCCGAAGAGCCTTCCTCTTCAAGAATCGCTGTTCAATCTACGAACCTAGGGGGTCTCGCGCGGCAAATCGAAGACATCAATGAGAGCTTGTCCGACTTTAACATCGATCCTCGCAAACCGGTCATGCCATCATTCTACGAGCACGGCCGGGGTATTCTTCTCTATGGACCGAAGGGAACAGGCAAGACGGCCCTGTTGGAGCAGATCGAAAAGGCCGGCTGGAAACAAGTCTTCAAAATTGGCACCTCATCGCTTGGTCGAAGTATCGGCGAAAGTGAGCTGAAGCTCCGCAATACCTTTCAAGAGGCCGCGCGCTCAAAGCCCAGTGTCATCATCATTGATCAGCTGGACTTTGTCGCACCGAAACGAACCTCCTTGGAATCACAATCACTAGCTTCCGTTCTTTGTGAAAACTTAGATGCGATTCGGAGTGCATCTATTCTGGTCGTGGCCGCAACGCGGCATCCGAACAACGTGGACGATGCGCTCAGAACCCCACATCGGTTTGGCGCAGAGATCGAGCTACAAGTCCCCACGGCCCAGGATCGAGCAGAGATTCTTCGCGCCATTCGCGGACCCGTTTCTGCTGGACTGACCGATGAATGTATTGAATTTCTCGCAGAGAAGACACATGGCTATGTCGGCGCAGATCTTTTTGCTTTACTGCAGTTGATTTGCCGGAAAGCCCGGCAAAGGCAGTTGCTCGAGCAGGACTCTACATCCTCGTCTTTGTCCCAGAACTCTGATTCGTCCGCTGGAATTGAAAGCGACCGGGAGATCAGTGTCGACCTAGCGATACGGGAGACGGATATCATGTCCTCCTTGCAAGAAATCCGCCCTACAGCCATGCGCGAGGTGTTCCTGGAGACTCCAAAGGTGAGATGGTCAGATATCGGCGGGCAGCATGAAGTGAAGAAACGCCTGCAGCAAGCCGTCGAGAGACCTCTCAAGGTAAGGCATAAGTGTCGGCATTAATTTCACCAATATGGAGGCTAACGATCTATTGCAGTATCCTCAACGGATGCAGAGGCTCAACGTGAAGAGCAAAAAGGGCGTTCTTCTTTACGGCCCCCCCGGCTGCTCCAAGACATTGACCGTCAAAGCCCTGGCTACAGAAGCGGGGCTGAACTTTTTGGCAGTCAAGGGTGCGGAAATCCTGAGCATGTACGTTGGAGAGTCTGAGCGGTCGCTGAGAGAGATCTTTCGAAAGGCTCGAGCGGCGCGGCCCAGTATCATCTTCTTTGACGAAATTGATGCCATTGCCGCGCGACGCAGCAGCAGCTCCAACGGGGGTGTCAATGTTCTGACGACCCTCCTCAATGAGATGGATGGTATCGAAGAAATGAGGAATGTACTGGTCATCGCGGCCACCAACAAGCCGGACGTTCTAGACCCAGCCCTTATGCGCCCCGGTCGCCTGGATAACATCCTCTATATTGGACCGCCGGATTTCGAGGCGAGGAAGGAAATCCTTCGAATCTGGTCTAGTAAATCCGTCGTCGATCCGGATGTGGACCTGGACGAACTGGCGACCGTGACCGAGGGCTATTCGGGAGCGGAGATGGTGAGCATATGTGAGACTGCGGGTGATGCGGCATTGGATGAGGAGGAAGAGACCCAACAGGAGCAAAATGTGAAACTGAAGCATTTTGAATACGCATTGGGCCAGGTGCGGCGGCAAATCACCAACGGCGTCATTGCGGAATACGAGCGTTGGAGAGATGCACAGTCCTAGGAGGATGGGATGGACCATGCAAAGAGCCTAGATATATACATAGAGAGAGAGAGAGAGAGAGAGAGAGAGAGAAATAGAAAAACGATATCCTCGAGTGTTGTTGAATATCAAAACAAATGGGATTCTTGCAGTATGGTTGAGGTACCAGAGGTGATTACCTCATGCGGTTAGCGTTGCCCTGCAGCTGCGCCCTTGAATCGCGACTTGCGCCCGCCATCACCTTCACCTTTACCTCACCTTACCTCCACCTTTATTTCCGCCTCCGCCTTCTTTACTACTCCCACAAGTACCTCACCTCTGGCACCCGATGTCCGTGCGATCACCTCGAGGGCACTCGCCCATGCGCTCCCTGCATGGCCCCGCGCGCTCTCATTCCCTGCGTCGCTCCAGATCCTCGCGTGGAGGCTCGCGACGAAGTCTCACGCGAAGCCCATCTCCGGGACACGACCAGGATCGACACGACCGTCCCAGAAGCCGATCGCAATCTTCTTCCCGTGGCCGATCACGATCTCGCAGTCGTAGTCGAGGTGGTCGACGCTACCGTAGCCGGAGTTACAGCAGAACACCCAGCCCAAAAAGTCCCCCGAGGAGCGCAAAAGTGAGGATTTCAAACCTTGTGCGCGAAACCCCTTACTAACGGGTATATTGATAGATTGTGGTGGAGAAATTGACCAAGAACGTCACGGAGAATCATCTCCGCGAGATATTCGGAAGCTTTGGCGATATCGAGTACCTCGACCTTCCCATGAACAGATCCTGTGAGACTCTCTACTCGAGGGATTGAAAGCTCCGCCTCCGTTCTTTTCGAGTCGTGTGTTTCTGACCGAGTATTTCTAGTCATGACCAATAGAGGCAGCGCCTACATCTTGTACTACGACCCCGCGGATGCTGAAGCTGCCATTGCTCATATGCACGAAGCTCAACTGGACGGGGCTATTCTGAATGTCTCGATTGTTCTTCCACGTCGGACATTCTCACGATCACCTCCCCCTGCCTCCAACCGAGGCAATGGCGGTCGCCCCAGATTCGGCAAGGGATCGTACGCGAAGTCCCCGCCACGAAGGCATGGTCGGGCGCGGCCTGCTGAACGACACGATGTTTACCGCCCCCCTTCTCTCTCACGATCGCGATCTCGATCCCCTGTACGTTCTCGCTCGTATTCCCGCTCACGCTCCCCACCGAGAAGAGGCAGCTTCCGCACCGAAAGCAAACGGCAGCGCCGACGCCGGAGTCCCAGCTACAGTAGCTACGGATACAGCAGCCGCAGTGGCAGCCGAAGCCCAAATAGAAGCCGGAGCCACAATCGTCATTAGACTCCTCAGGAAATCTCAACAACCCAACCGACTGCCTTTATATGTGCTCCTTGAAGCTGGTCCATATTTGTCCAGCACGGGCTTGAAGATATCGAATAAATGATGGAGTTGTTTCAGGGATATCTAATAACATCAAGATCGCAGGAGACTTTCTAATTTCTGGCATGGCAATGGAGAGACTGTCGAAATTACGCGAAAAGATGAATAAATGGGGGTCCGGGATCAGAAAAAGGCACACCATCCGATATACATCGATGCCAGGTTCTTCTTGTCGGTCGCCTGCATGATCAGCTCGTCCACTTGGCCATCCACCGAAAGTGGAATAGGCTGCTTGGACATAAAACCCCGAAGTTTGTTTCGGACATCTTCCAAAACACCGGCCGGGGTGTCGGAGACATTTGCATGAGTGCGACGCTGGAAACCTGGTGTCAGTGGTCGGCCTTTGCGACGGAACGGATTGGACTCACTCTTTTCCCAATGAAGTCTGTGGTCGGGTCATGCAAGAAAGTCTCGAGGACTGTCATCAATGCATCTTCGTTCTGTCGCAGAAGACTGAGGGTGATCTCGCAGGTTCTCCGGAAAGGCCCTGTGTCGCGAGATTCAGTTGCCATTCCGCGCACATACGTTCTAGCGAACCTACCATTGTATCCATAGGCGCCAAAGGCATCGACCATGTTGTTGGTTAAACGGAATGGAACCACCTCGGGTTTTTCAAATGTTTGACCCTGCGTATTATGAGCACTTGCGTAGCAAAAATCGGCATCTGGGGCTTCCTTACTTTGTCAAACAGACAGTTGAAATCAACATGCAAGATACCACCTGTTCCTTCTTCGAAAGACAGGTTCTCTCCGTGTCGATCGCCAAGCCTACTCAGACGTAGATCATTCGATTAGTACGTCGTAGCGGACTGAAACAGCTGGGGCCGATAATGATACTTACCCTAGAACATATCCAACCATCGACATCACCGCCGAAGACCGCGTATAACGCAGTCTCGCCGTGAACCAGGCCTCGGTCTCAGGAAACATTTCGATAAACCATTCATGAAGAACGGGAGGAAGCCTTCGATCACGTCAGCGTCAAGTAGACTTTATAATAAATAGGCGTCTGTCATACTTGGCCAGGATTTTTGTTGTAAACAGAGACAACTTGGACATTGAGCGGTCTGCGCATATCTCGTTCAGGTAGTGTTTGATCTCCGTATACTGTTTCGTGAATTCGTCAGTCAAATAATGAAGCTCATGAACAGCAAAGTTCTCACATTTGGTGCAATGCCACGCTCGCGCAGAATTTTGATGATGATCTCTCTCAAGGTTCGGAGATTGTCAACCCACTCAATTAAGCCGCATTCCTCATTCAGCGGTGTCACAGCGTAGGTTTTGATATCTCCGTTGGGTTAGTTTTCCACATGTAATGGGCTGGGCGAGAGAGGAGAACTTACACATTCGCCGCTTGCTTGATTCGACGTCTCGCTTTAAGAATCGATTGATCATATTGTTGAATTCCATGAGACGTTGGTCCTTGCGTAGATCATCCTTGGGCTTGCAAAGTGCATTGTAGATCTTGCCGTCGGATCCTCGAATACTGATCTTGCGTGGCTTTTGGAGTGAGTTCAAGATCTGTGCATCGTCCAGGACGGCTGTTACCAGTTAGCTTGGCCTCGCAGGTAAACAGTGGAACTCAACGTGCCCTCTATGGTTGTCGGGTCCCGTGGGAAGGGCCGGAACCCCTTTAGGTACTCTGAATCGTGACTGGTTGGCAAGCTTGGGATTAACATTGCTTGGAACGGTACCACCAGGCGGCACGGAGCAACTTTGTGGTTAAACCCGAGGTGACGAGCAAGATCGACCCGGGAAACCTTTTCCTCAACACGTGCGAGGCATAACCGGAGCAATTCTTCCGAGAACTTTTGGCCCTGACTGATCATGCGGCGAATGTCGGAAGACGATGACTCTGATTTGTGCTTATTGGTGTAGTCCTGTTTGAGTTAGCATTTCCCTTGCCATTCACCGGAGTATCGAAAATACTGTGATCTTTTGCAGACAGCTGTAACCTCTGGAGGCGCGGTCTTTGTTGGAGGATTTGACGACTGCTAGGACGGTCCATAGTCCTTGCTGTGGGAAGCTATGGACGGCTTTGGCCACGATTCGTGTCAAAAGGTCATAAACCGTGCTGTTAGGATGACAGATACGAGCGACCACCTGGGGCAAGATCGTGAATAGCTATACTTGGGTGAGCCTATTATCTAAAGAACTTCAATGAATATTTACTTACCAAAGCAGCTTGTAGGCGAGACGAAATGTATTTTTTGAGCTGAGCGTGCATCTCATCCAAGCTCTTCTGTCGCTGAGATTTGGTGTGTCTCTGGAAGTCTCTGTTTATTTTTTTACCGTCAGTGGTTAGCAAAGCAGAGGCGTTGTTTAGGTTTATCGAGTGTCACTTACTCGTTGTCCCCTCGTTTCGGGTCAATTGGCTGATCAACGATGGAAGCATGTTCTAGCCAAAGCGTCAGCAGTTTGGGCAGCGTTTGGAAGACGTATTTGCTTCCATAGGTCAGTGAGCGAAGATAATTGTCAATAACAAGCTTCGTGGCTTCCCCGCTCAAGCTGAACAAGTCCATTAGTAGTGAATCGGGCCTGCCCATAGCAAAGGATATACGTACTATATCTGAGCCTCCTTGCCCATGGGCTTGATCTTTTCCGAGTCGAGGATCTTGTTGTAGTGCTTTCCCAAGTAGTAGTGTGCTTTTTCCCACCTGAATTCCAAAATTAGCCAATATTTGCCACGGTCTAGCTGGTTAGAATCACCTTGGATACAGCTTGATGGCTTCTCGATATCGTTGAACAATGGCCTGAGAGTGAGTTTGACCGGCTCTGTCTGTCCATTTGGCCAGCAAGAGATGCGCCTAATTACGTGAATTAGTCACTTAGTTTTAAATGGCATTGGTTGATTGGTCCTACCCTGGCAGCCGTCACGTTTGCGTTCTGCCCGCGGCTGGAGAGAAATGGCACTGCCTCGGAATCGGCGGAGGAAGAGGTTGCGGCGGTGGCCTCATTGGCTGATATCGCACCCTCCAGCGTCTGAATCGCTTTGCGATGGTGTCCATCTTTCCAAAGAAGTTTGGCATGTTCAATGGTAGCCGATCGGTCTTTCAGCAAAGCTGCGTTGAGCATTGAGTGATATGCCTGGCTTGTGAAGTTACCCTTTCGTGATAAATGAGCACTGGTGAGCCAGGCCGAGGCTATGTCAGAGTTGGCAAAACCGCCTCTGGAGGACATGTTAGCAAGTGTGATGGCGATGGGGACCAGATTCACTCACGCTAGCTCCATTGCTGCTCGTCTCAACCCCAGAAGGTACTGCTTGTCCGCAAGATAACCGCCCAGGACATCCAAACGTCGATCTAGGGCCCCAAGTAATTCCGGGCTCGGATGGGATCCCGCAGCTCCTGCATTACCTATGGACTCGACGTCTGCTAGGGCGTGCAACCGGAGCATGTCGTCATGGCAGGATTGCAGCGATGCCACGGAATTGGCAGTCAATGACTTCGCAACGTTGAGTCTGAGCCTATTGATGATATCTGTGAATGTCTCTGCTTTTCTTTGCCGAAGAGTGTTGAGAGCCGATCCTATGCCCGCATTGAAGTCCCCAGCTCCTTGTTTCGCACACTGCTCCAAGTAGCCCTTGAGCTTATCCCACCTTCCTGTTATCCATGATGCCTCTACTGCGAAAGGCAGAAATCGGGACGCCGCAGATTCGTTGTCCTTTACAATCTCGAAGCGAGTGAGAATCGCATCTAAATATGATAAGCAAGAGGCTGACAAGAAGGATAAAAACAGTGTGATGAAGCTACCTTGTTGACCAGATTCCTTGAGGCAAGTGACAAGGTTCCATTGAGCGTCGACATTATCTGGTTCTTTTTCGAGCTGGAGTTCGTACCAACTTTGTGCAGTGGCCCATCTTCCTGCTTTGCGGTGCTCCAGGACTTGTTGGTCAATGTTAAGCGCAGATAAATGGCTTGAAATACCCTCAATACCGTCAGGTTCATCGATTTGACTGTATATATCCTGCAGTCGTTGGTAAAGAGGCTCGGTACTGGAGCGTTCTTGCATCTCCGGCTGTGATTTACATTTCCGGATATACTGCTCCCAATGGAATAAAGCCCTGGAAAATGACTTGCATTCAACGGCCCGTTTGGATATGACCTCTGGCGGAATTGAAGCCAAGACGGCTTCAACAGATTTGACCTGCGACGTGTATTTGTCAAGGAGCCCGTCTCGGCTGGCATCTTTGTGGGAGCGACTGGATTGGTAAGACTGATGGTTCAGACTATTAAGCTGCTTCTTTTTCCCCTGGAGCCATCGCGACAAGTAGTCCAGGACTTCAAAAACGCTCTGAAAGTAAACTGTAATCAGTACCCAAAACTTTCAATCTCAACGCCAGGGAAGTCCTACCTGACTACTACTTATGATGGTTTCGCGGACACTATTGTTAGTATCAGGAAGGGGGTGCGAAAGAACGTTCATCAACTCAAGCTGGAGATCCTGTAACTCTTGTTCGGTTCCCCCGACAATGCGATTGAGGACGGCGAATGGTAGGAGGAATGAAGAAATCGAAATGTCTTGACCTTTCACGACTCGGCTGCACACTGCGAATATGAGCTTTGCATTGTCGCCATTCCCAGTTCGAAGCAGATCCTGTACAAGAGTCCGAAGCCACTCGCTATGGGTCATCTTGGTCGATAACAAAGGATATGCGACCTTGGAGGTTGTTCCAACGACAGTGACTGTGTACGTTGAGGTGAGGAAGGGCGTGAGAGTGTTTCGGACGCTTTCTGGGAGCTCCATCCACCGTTGAAATTTTTCATCACCCTGAAGATCTCGAGTCCGTTGAGTGACTGCCACATTCAGATTGCAGATTTTGAGAAGATTTTGCATGGCATATGCCAGGAATCCTTGAGCCCTAGTGTTGGACGCCGACAAGAAAGCTTCCACTAGAACATGTTGGAGGAAGAACAGAACGAATTCCACCGTATCTTCCATTCGGTCAAAATTTGACAGAACAAGAATGTCTCTCTTTTCCTTGACTGTCTCTACTCGGTTCGGATCAAGACATCCCACGAGACCTAAACACCGTGAGGACAATAAAGTAATCGAGTCCGAACTGGTGTTGAATTTGACGCAACAATCAAGTAATGCCCTCGTTAATTGTGCGATCACAGGATCCGGTTGCTCGCTGAGAACGGATACATGCAAGAATTCCTCGTTGCCCGAGAGAAAGGGCAGTAATTCCAGCAGAGCCTGCTCAACGACTGTGGCATTTTCACTTTGGCAGCGCCGAATGAGGGCTAGGAACTGGCTTCGAACGTCCATTTGTGTCTTCAATTCATTGATCTTGGCTTCAAACGGAGCCATCTCAGGGATGGACGCTAGAGAAGGCATGGTATTGAAAGTATCTCGTACCAAGTTCGGGTGATTCGTCAAGATTTGGTCAATGAGCCGGTAGGCATGCTTTCGGCTCTCTCCTGTGAATCTGTCCCAGTATCTGATGACAATGGCCAATGTCTGATCCATGAGTGGTTCGATGTCCTCCTCATTAAGCGAGCCGATTAAGGTCTTCCAGGCCGCAAAAGCATGGTCACATAGCTCCTCAATGTCAAGTGCAGACCGGAGACAGGCACAGACTTGAGGTAATGCATTGCTAACATGGCCCTGAGAAATGTTGATCATCTCTTCAATTGCCTTCAGATTTCGTCTTTTTTCCGCCAAAGTTTGCCTCACTTGAAAGTCGTTAATCGCATTTGCAAATTGGGTGATGATACCGAGAACATGCTCCTCAATAAAGTGACTCAATAAATCCGTCTTTTTCGAAGAACTCCCATGGGCAAACTTCCGCGGAACGAATGTGGCTAGGCGGCTCAATGCTTGGTGGAACTGAATTTGGTAAGATTAGCAGATACTTTACAATTGCTATCTCATAGCGAGTCGCAAAGCATAGCATACTCACCCTTTCCTTGTTCTGCTCTCCAGCATCCCCGAGGCTCTTCAGTAAATCACAGGCAATAAGAATTGGCTCGATCCGGACCAGATCCGCTAGGGTCCGACTTTTGAAAGCAGGGTCTATTTCAGCCAACAAAGACATGATCATCGCCTCTGGGTTGTTAGATTGCTGAGACAGAAGGAAAGCAAGGATCGCAGCAAGATTGTTCTTTTCGGAACAGACGTCAAATGGCGATTCACCTTCATTGCGACTTGCACCGATTCTGCAAATGATGTCCCGTTTCCTTGTAAGAACCAAGTATGGGAGAACGTGCACCTCTGTCAAGCGAAGGAAGCCGTCAACTTTCATACCAAGCAATTCGCAAAGCTGCTCTGCCATATATGGCCGAGTCTGAAGATTTTTGACAACAACCACGGATAGGGTCCTCCAATACGGACGAAATAAGCCAGCAGGCGTCAATGAAAATTGCTGCGCAAGCTTAGAAAGCTATTTCGGCCTGTTAGCTTGTTCAACGTCGCATTAAAAAGGAGTAGCAACTCAATCCATGCTAAATGGATAATGTAATAACCGAGCGTGCTTCACGTACCTCATTGTAGGCCACTGCACAGACGTAGGGATTTGGATGACCGAGATACTCCATGAGACGAAGGAGAATGATGTTTTTCTCTTCGTCTTCTGAGACACTATTATGGATGCAGTGAGATAGGAGTCTGAGAGCAAGGTAAGGACATGAACAAACCTAGCAAGTCGACACAATGTCAAGACGCATGCTTCTTGTAATGGCATGTCATCTTTCTCGGTCAGGTTTTTTAACCATTCCAATACGACAACAAAGTTTGCCCGGCGAATGTCCGGCTGAAGATTTGATCGCACAAATGCTACCATTGAATGCCTGATTGCGGATTAGCATATTAATTGTGTCAAGTAGTTTCCGGAACATACCCAGTCGCGACACGAAGTTCTCGGATAGAACTTCGAAGGGAATGGAGACAGAATTCCCCAGCTGCAGATGATGAAAGATGCATCTGATTTGAGCTAGTGGAGTGCATCAAGATTCTCTTCAAAGCTACCATAGCAGCGATGCGTGGACCAGGCGTGCGTGTGAGTT
The DNA here is from genome assembly GCA_037042055.1 of Penicillium sp. S103-07. Lineage (NCBI taxonomy): Eukaryota > Fungi > Ascomycota > Eurotiomycetes > Eurotiales > Aspergillaceae > Penicillium > Penicillium sp. S103-07. The sequence goes on from JAXQJQ010000053.1 coordinate 13,411, forward strand.
TTGGCAAGATAAAATTGAATATTGACCACAAATCCTCGAACTCAGGGATGTCTTTCTCCGGAATCATTCCAGGTTGGAGATGTTCGCCATCACAGGCGAGACAAATGGTAATCTCTCGCGTTCCAATCTCCGACGGCTTCTGCACCAGATTTCCCGTGATGACACAGGAAACTTTGCCCATTACCTCCAGAATGTCAGATTTGCGGAGTTCGGGGAGGCTCTCGAATGTGGTCCTGTCGAATGTTAATACTAGATCAGATGCTATTGCTGAGATTGAGACTGGTATGAATTCAGGACTCACTGAATGGCAGCGCGCAAATCTGTCAAGCTTCCAACATAATCACAGCCCACTAGCGAACAGAGTTTTGCCATTAAAATTTGTAGCAAATCCTGACCCCTGGGCTCAACTGGAAGGCAGATCCGCTTCGACGCGCGTGTCTCATCATTTTGCTCTTGTTCCTGGTCCATCATACCCTGTATCTGACTAGCAAGAGGTAAGTTATTATCCAAAACTCCTGGTATAACTCCAGAGGGGCGTTTTGCAGGTGTCGAAGTGGGCAGCAGTTCAGCGCGAAGAGATTGAAGCGAGACCTAGATATTAGGTTAGATCACATTGAGATAATAAAACGCGAAGCGATAATTACCCAAAGACGAGACTCCACGGACCGGAGGTTAAAATCCAGGTCTTCGATTGCTGTCAGGGCCGGTAGAAATATTTCCCTCAATAGCTGGGCAGATGACTTGGACTGTCTCGTTGCTTGCACAAATTCATCCAGATAGTTGCTTAGTTCAACTTGCATTGCAGGAAAGGAGCTGCTGATACTTGGATAGATGAGCTCGCTTATGCATTGGGCCCAGGTTGAAGCCAAGCTCATGTCTGACGGTAGAGTCGGTGTAGATGACCGACACATACAGAGACGGCGGGTGGATGCTAAGAATTGTAAACAGGCCTTCTTTTCCTCTGGAGTCAACTTCGATCCTGTACTCTGCAACCATCTGACTAATACTTTTCGTAGACGGTTGTATCCGTTCAGCACCCAGGGGAGATTCTGACGAAGAATGAGATCTTGGCGCTTCTCGAGGCTCTCAATTGCCATTTTAGGACTGAATGAATCCAGCAGCGTTAATGTGAGAGTGAATGCCTGGGGAAAAGTACCCAGTACCAGACTTCTTCCCAGCAGGCCGTGAGAAAGGCGCAGATGGTCCAAGTCTGTGAGAAGAGACCCATTTGGAGCGGGCATGGATATCTTAGCAGGACGAATATTTCGCCAATCATGAACCTGAGGTGCTTCCAGTGAACATAGTACATCTGCTTCCTGTTAGCCCAGTTCAATCCACTCCATCGACGGTAGGCATAAGGCGTAAACAGACCCGACGTGCAAACCCGGAAGAACGCCGGAATGCCATTGAATGAAGGAGATAAACGAGCCTGTTTATATTGCAGGCAAGCTATACTGGTGAGTGCCAGGCGAATTTTGTCCTGAGCGGCTTCGGATTCGGATTGCCAGACGCAGGCCAACCTGATCAGTCGCAGGATCAACCATGCAAACAGCGGCGCTTGGACTTCCTCGCCGAGTATGAGAGGGTCCGAAATATCCCACAGAGCCTGGGGGGCCTTCTCAATACTTGCCTGGATGATATCCAAGCAGTCAAGGACCTGCCCTTCCAGATCCTCTTCCGAGGTGCTGCTATTAGGACTAGCTTCCAGGCCGGCCTGGAGAACGATACAAACTAGTTTGTTGATATCGGTAATGCCTTCGTCAACGCGCAGCTGACTGTGCTTCTCACCAAGGAGTTCTTGACGAAGTTGTGAAAAAGTTTCTCGCGACAGTCGCTGTGCTTCGTGCCCTTCGTGCCCTTGGGGTCCGAGACGCGGGGCAAAATGCGCCGCGAGGATGGACGAGGCTGGTTCTGCGGGCCTCTGCCCGTTTTCCAGCACTCGGCCCGGAGCATTTTCTCCATTAGCTGCCATCGAGAATAAACATGGCCTCTGGGCTGAGAGGCTGGTAGACGCGGGTTGGTGAAGAAAGGCAGATACGCGGAATTGATAGTTAAGATCGACACCTGAGGCATCAAAAATACGCCCACTGACTTTCGGTCTTCGATTCGAATTGAAAAAGTCGATTCCTAATAATGTATTAATTAATTCGTGTGACATTACCCCGGGTGACTAGGATGCTAATTCAATTACCTATTCGCCTGGCAGACGGGAATCTGGTGAATTGAAGCGCACTAGAAAATTTCCATTTGGTTTCAGTAAGACATGACCTTCAACTTTTCTGATTCTATTCCTAAATTGGTAATATTGTTCTCTATAATTTACATCCACCGCATAGGATGGGGTGATAGTTCAATCGTCCGGGGAAGAGAAAGAGATAGGCGGGAGGGTGAGCGCTTTACCTTGATCAGTGGCGGTCCGATGGAAATCTCCATTTGTGGTTCATCGTCCCTCAACTCACTTCCAAAGGCCCCCAACAAAGCCATGGATTTGTAACTCTCAACACTTATTCTCTCGGCAAAAGTTCACCTGCCATTTCCAATCCTCATGGATCCGCCCAGCGCAGAATGTGAGTTAGTGCCGTCCGCAGTGGCTGAGGATTCGCGGCACTCCTACTTCATGAAACAAGCTCTATTGATGGTGAGTAGCCTTCCCCGTGTCAACACACTCAGTGCTGAACAGATATTGCAGGGTGAGAAAGCGCTGCAGTCAGGCGAGACCCCGGTCGGATGTGTTCTGGTCTACAACGACCGAATCGTGGGATCGGGCATGAATGACACCAACCGATCCATGAATGTAAGTTTTATCCGGCCGTGCACGGCGACAGAGATCAGATCGCTGATGACTCCAAGGGGACCCGACATGCCGAGTTTCTTGCGATTGCGGAATTACTTCAAACCTACCCCAGATCCACTCTACAGTTTACAGATCTCTACGTGACAGTGGAGCCCTGTGTGATGTGTGCCTCAGCCCTCAAGCAGTATCGCATCCGCAGCGTGTATTACGGCTGTGCCAATGACCGGTTCGGAGGCACCGGAGGTGTGCTGTCACTTCATTCCGAGTTGGTGACCCCCTATCCTGCAACCGGAATAATGCATTTATTTATTATTTGACACAGTGTCTCCCTTGACCCGCCGTACGCCGTGTATGGTGGGTTATTTCAAAAGGAAGCCATCATGCTTCTCCGTCGCTTTTACATTCAAGAGAATGAGAAAGGTCAGAGTCTAAACCAGGCCACGCTAGAGCCAAAGCTAACGTTCGTGATAGCGCCCAACCCGCGGCCGAAAAAGAATCGCGAACTCAACACGAGATTCGAGGAAGAGGAAGATCTCCCCCCGATTTCATAGCTAAATATTCTCTCCTAAACTCAAGAATAACGGATGTCACTAGCTGCGAATCAATATCTTTACAACTACGTGGATTAATAGAAAGGAAGAATCGCGCAAAGCAGCCGTGTAGGTCGCCTCATCAGAACAAAAAGTTGTATAATTGCAGCTGCGCCGTGGGGAAAAAACACAAAAAAAAGATATGTGTACAAAAAGTTTGTAACTCCAGGCCAAACTTTCGACCTATTTTCAAGCGATCATGCGGCCTTGACGCGCTCGGCTTCCAATTCCCGCTCCGCTTGTTGGTAGTATTTAGCAGTGTCGACACCGTGCTAGCCGATAGGATTAGAATATGACAATCAAAGTCCGATGAGGCGCGTAAAGGTGGGGACTAACCTGGTCGTGGTTGACGATGTTAAACCACGGAAGAACATGGATGAACAGCTCCGAGTACCGAGAGTTACGAGCAGCCACACCCTGAATATAGTCGGAGACCTTCGAGGCGCCATAGAGGGGTTGTCCCTGCTTCACCTTATCAACCATTTCCCTCATGTCCATCTCTACCTCACGGGTATTCTCGGTGAATCCGTAGAAACGGTCTGCGATCTGATGAGTAACTCAATTGGGGTAAAAGGGCCCGGAAAGCGTACGGCAGGATCGCTGATAAAACACATGAAGTCCACCGATGAGACCGATTGCGGTTGCCAGACGCATCACTGGGGAGAAGCCACCGCGGCCCACATGCGACGGGCTCACTCGCTCCATGACCCAGAAGGCAATGGGAGAGACAGCTGCCGCTCCAGCACCCACGGCGTAATCTGAGGGACGAGCATATCCAAACACACGTCGCAGATGCCTGGATTTATTGTAAGTCTTTCGGTCCAAATACGGGAAATTCGGGGCAGGTCGTACGGGTCGGAGTCAATGAGCTGGAGAACGGATTAGCCAAGGGCAAACAAACGGAGAGGAGGCACTTCGTACGGGATAGTCAGTGACGGCCCTCTTGGGGGGCACAACGGCCGTGCTGGGGTCGGAAGCCATGATGAGGTCAAGGAAGAGAGCGATGAGGGGGGTTTACCTAGCGTTGTGCAGAGTCGAAGTTCGGAAGTTGGAGGAGAGTGACCGCGCTAGCCACTCCTGGTTTAGCGCACGGCGGGCGGACAGCTCCTCTATCGCCAATCACATTCGTGATGACCAGTCGCGTTCCTCGAGCACGCGTCTCTCTTGATATTCCTGATATACGTGAACATAACCCTGCCTCACCATGGACGATGAAAGGGCCAGCTCTCCCGTCAACTTGAATGATCTGTTTGACTACGATGTTGGACTAGATGAGATCTTTCAGGGCAATGCCGCCTCAAATGGCAATGCCGCCGCGGACGTCAAACCACCGGGAGATCCCACCTCACTCGGCCTGGGACTCGACGAGGAGGTCAAAGTCACCAAGAAAAGACAGCCAGTAGCGAAGCTGGACGAGGGTCGGTGAGTAGCTTCCCCGACGGCTTAGCGGCCAGTTCAATTGACCGTTCTTTTCAAGTCTGCTTTCGCAACCAGGAATTCCCAAGTTACGACGCACAGCGAAACAGAAACTCAGGTTCAAAGGCAAAGGACACGAGGTTGGTGATACTATAGTATATATATGAATATAAGCACTGACAGACCTACTCGATAGTTCTCTGACGCGGCACGCCTTTTGAACTTCTACCAGTTATGGCTCGATGACTTGTTTCCACGCGCCAAATTCGCCGATGGCTTGACGATAATTGAAAAATTGGGTCACTCCAAACGCATCCAGACCATGAGACGGGAATGGATTGACGAGGAGAAGCCGAAGTTGTTCGGTGATCGCGAGGTCTCTCAAGATATGCCAGACCCCTGTGGCCTTCCCACAAGACTTTCCTCCAATCAAATAGGCGTCGCTACGAAACCCGCAGAACCGACCGGCTCGGACCCCTGGCAAAATGTGTCGGCGGCTGCGGACACGGAATTATTTATCCCAAACCCCGAGGGGGAGTCCCGCCCTTTAGCAAGTCATCCGGAACCCGACGATGATGACTTGGAAGACCTTCTAAGAGAACAGGAAGAGACTGTAGTCGGGATGCCGGAACCGACCTCGCGGCCGGCGAACGATAGCCGCGATGATTTTGATGCCGAATACGAAGCCATGAATGAAATGGGAATGTAGAGGGGAGCAATATGTAATTCCTAATGACAGCAATGAACCAAGGGTCTTCAGTATCCATTTCTAGTTCTTATAGGTAGTCGGCTTTCACCTAAGTTAACGAACTGCTGTTCAGAAGCTATGGCCCGCAGGCTTCTATTTTCTGAAGAAACACCTGCCCGGCTAACTATAGGGCGCTTTCCAGCAGAAGTATGACCAGTGGTTTTTTGATGCGTTCACTTGTATTGAACGCACTCGCCAGACCCGATACTCCACTCCGGGTCTGGGAGTCTGTGCTCAAGATTACTATGACCGAGGGGGATACAAGAGAGGAGCTAATTTGACATTTGACGCGTCGAACATTGGAGAAAATATTGGAAACAGAAGATAAAAGAAATGGTAGTGAGAACCTGATTTCAGAAATCCAGCAGAAAGCCAAAGATAAGCCAGCATTACTCGTTGGCAGGCGACGTGAAAACAGAAAATTGACCGCCGGCGCCGGCCCAGTTCAACTGCTTCCCACGGAGGGCAGTGTTATCGATGATGGTGGCAACCTCGATATCATCCTGAGTACCCTGTCCAGTCTGATATGTAGCAGAGAACCCCCAGGACCAAGCACGGCCATCGGCATCAATGGCGAGGGAGTGGTCGGAAGCAGCCGAAACGACCTTAGCCTTGACCCCCGGAACCAGGGTGGGTTCGATCAGAATACGAGGACGTCCACGCTCATCCTTGATAACCGCGTCATCTTCAAGGGTATCGATCTTCAAGCCACTCTGGAAGCCGTCCAGACGGCCCCATACCAGGCACTCGTCGTGTGCAGTCCGTGCTATGGAGTGGTGAGAGCCACCGCAGAGCTGGGTGATGCTCCGATCGGTAAGCGATTTGACAATTGTGGGGTGCACAATGGCAGCCTCGTCGTCACCGGCACCCTCACGAATGGCCGTTGCGCCGAAGCTGTTCAAGCCCCAGGCGTAGACTTTTCCGGACGCGTGAACCGCGAAGGAGTGGTAGGAGCCACAGCCAATGTGCACGATATTCTTCGGAAGCCCGAATTCTCGAGGGAGCAATCCATGGAGCTTGTTACGCTCAATGATACGGCGGCCGAGTTGATTCTGCTGCCCGGAGCCCCACGAGAAAACGCTGCCTTTGTCGTTCAGCGCAAGGACGTGGTTCGCGCCACAAGACAAATGTTTGATCTTCTTCAGCGACGAAATAAGGATTGGAGTGTTCTGAACCCGATGGGTGGTGTCGAAGCCGAGAATTCCGTCGTTGCTCTGAGGGTATAACATGCGATCAGCGCGGATCCCTACACAAAGGATAATTTTCAACCTACTCGGAAAGTTCCCCAGCCATAAACCTGACCATCATCCGTAAGAGCAAAGCTCGCGCTATCTGCAGCGGCAACTTCGACAAAGACCGTTCCTTCGGGGAACGCGCTGGAAGGAATTGCAGTGGGAGTGGACTCGAGCGGGTTCAATCCGCTATCTTCATCGTCCGAGTCCGAGTCACTGTTGTCCTCGATATCCTTGTATCCGCCCTCCCAGGCAGTGTCTCGTCCCAGCGCACCTTGGTCGTTCACACCCCAGGTGAAAATCTCGTTGTTGTGAGTCAAAGCCACGCAGTGCATGCCGCCGACGGCAATCTGCACGACGCCCACCTTGTCCGCCGCCAAGAGCTGATTCAGGCGTGGCCGCTTCACGTCAATCACGTTCTTGGCCGTGCCCAGGCCAAGCTCACCGGAGCTTCCTTCACCGCAGACATACACGTGCAGGCGAGATTTGGGAGCCTCATTGATGACGACCTTGGGCTTGGGAGCCTTTGGCGTACGGGGTTGGGTGACGCGAGGTTTCTTCACTTGGCGAGTCTTCTCCTGTTCGCGAGGCTTCTCCTCATCGTCGGAATCGTCGACCTTGCGCTTCTTCGACGCGGATGCGGACGCGGACGTGCTAGTAGGCGCCGCAGTTTTCGTCTTACGCGAATTTTCAGCGGGCTCTTTCTTCACCGTGTCCTCAGTGGACATCTTCTTGGGGCGACCTCGGCCGGTAGCAGCAGGTTTCTCGGTTTTGGTAGAGGGTTTGGCAGCCGCAGCCTTTGCCGGTACCTTGGCAGTAGTAGCTGGTGTCTTGGAAGTAGCGGCCTTCTTGGGAGCAGCCTTGGCCGGAACAGCCTTCTTAGGAGGCATTGTGTGGAATGGGAATGTGTCGGAGGAATTTCAGGACTGGAAGGGTGGAAAGGGAAGACGCGACAAAGGGACAAAGGGAAGAGCGCCAAGACAGAAAAAAAAAGGTAAATAATGAATAATGCGGCATTCCCTCCGGCCCCCCGAAAGCTCGAAAAAAATTGATTTACTGGTCCAGTTCAGAATCGTTTCGATCATATCATTTATCATTACGTGTCTTAATTATTCCATCCATCGACATATTCAATCCATGGAAAAAAAGGAAACAATCACGGGGTATCTTGTGCGCGGATCTTGCCGCACATGATGACGTTCTGTCCTAGCGGCGTCCACTTGACATCGCGTGGATTCAGCGCCGCATTGGGTTTGCCCTCTTGGTCGAGTTTGGAGTCGGGACTGACGCCGACGCCCCCACGACCGAGATACGTCGGGGCCACGGTCACGATGATGGAGTCGATGAAATTTGTATACTCCGGATTGAGCAACTCGCTCAGAACGGTGCCACCTCCTTCAATCATGACGCTCTTGATACCCTCGGAGGCCAAGGCTCGAAGAACGGCCTCCCACCGTAAGCGCCAGTGCTGGTTATATTCCACAATCCGCAAAAAATCTCCGCCGTAGCCCTTGAGCATCATTAGCCTCTGCGGGTTGATCTGAGCTCCGGGTGACACAACGACCCACGGAGCTTTTCCTTTGCCTTCAACGGCTGTTCGAAGCATTCGACACTCCGGGTGAATGGGCCAACGGCCCATAGGGTCAACAACCACCGGGCGTGGCTGCCACATCCTTCCCAATCCGCCAAACCCACCAGCTCCTTCGAGGCGGCAGTTCAGTCCGGGATTATCTGCAAGAACGGTTCCGACGCCAATTAGGATTGCATCGTGACGGGAACGGAGGTAATGGGTCATCAATTTTGCCTCCGGTCCGGACAAGACCGTCTGCATCCCTGGGCACAGCGATATTTTCGAGTCCATCGACGAGGCATAGGATAACGTGACATGGGGAAATTCGCGTCGCTCAGAGTGATTGGGAAGATAGGGTTGTAGGAAATCGAGGGAAAACTGAGGAAAAGATAGAGTATCCGGTGGGAGCAGAGGGGATGACCCCGACTGAACGGGCTTTTGTTGTGCGGCGTCATTGGTACCATCGGCGTTCTGGGACTTCACAATCCCATGTCCTTTCTGGTATTCGTAGCCCTCATGAGGAACAAGCTTAACCTCGGGGTTTTGTATGCGCCACTTGGCAGAGACGTTACGCACGTCTGTCACGGTGAGGAACCGACCTCCCGCTTCATGAAGCTTCTCCGGTTCCTCTTGGAACTTCGTAAAGATCGAAGAGGGTAGATAACCCTTCACGGATTCCTTCCTTGCAGATTCCATGAGCCCCGAATTGCGCTTCACTCGGTCGATGTAGTCGAGGTCATGAGAATGAACACTGCTGCTCCCAGGAGTTCTCGCAATCGTGACCGTCGAGTACGCTCCTTCAAACCGGACAACTTTGATTTGAAAATTGCACATGCCCCCTTCTCGTACACGTTTCTTGCGAGGACGCTTTCCTTCCGGTAGCGGACGCGAATCGGATGTGCGATGTGTTGGACGTCGTAACCGACACATGTAATAGTCCGTGGTACAATGGCCTTCCTTACTCGCGTTTGACCTTTGCTTGACCCATACATTATCAATGAACGGCCAGTATGTCTCAAACTCCTCGAGGCTGATTTCGATCGGGTCTCTGCACTCGAACAAGACCCTGCGAATCCTCGACAGGTTCGGTGGGTTGTTGAACAGACTATGGGCAGACTCTGCGTCCACATCCGGGGTCCTCGACTGAGTATCGCTTGGTTCATTTGTTGCACTAGCACTATGAAGGGGGAGGTCGTGGATCTCGCTCTGGCGGGCTTGCTTCTCAAGCGCGCCAAACAGGTTCATGGGGGTGGTGGCGTCGTCGGTTTGTGGACGGTCTTCATCCATGGCATCCTCTCGCGCGGGTTCTGGTGCGGATTCGGACTCATTGTCTGCATTTTCCACCTCGTCTCTCGCTCGTCCGTTTTCGTTTCGCGGGGAAGCCGAGCTGCTTGCCGAAGCCATCGCCCGTGGGCTCGAGGTCGACGCGCGGGACACATGGTCCATGTTGTGCAGGGACCAGCAGCACGCAGGGGTAGGTCAGTGATTTCCCAATCGAGGCGAACGGTGGAACATCTGGGCGACTGGGGGCTCCATCGGTCAAGACGAAAGTGAGATTTGCGGACGGTGTGCAATGTCATCTAGAAGAAATCCCCGGAGGCTTGGCGCGCCCGGCACGCACCCGCGGAACTCGACGTAGGGAGACCGACATGTCAATGTTCGATGCTTTCATTCTATATTTCTAGAGATTTATCTAGGTCTATATGTATCGGCATTAGATTGATGCAAAATCTCCGATATTATTACCAACGCAAAAGCTTCGCTTCTAAGTATCTCTGGATGGGCCTGGAGACGGCGGTCTACCGGGGGGACCCAAATGTTTACCAGGTTGGGAACAAAATGACAAAGACCAGTGTTTTAATAAGCGGAGTGTTAACTCCCGCCCGTAGATCAGCCAGCTACGACCGCATGATATTCGAACAAGAGGATATGTTAACCAAACATGGAAGGAATACAAGCGTAACACGGAAAAACGGGTCGAAGTACATAAGCATCAATACTGCATTACCGGGGGAAAAGTGGATGAAGGGGCTCATCTGCAACCTAATACGCCCCAATGTCTGCCCCAGCGCGGGCAAGAGCCTCGTAGACCTTCGGCGGAAGTTTGTACTTCACCATTCCAGAGAAGACCATGAGATCCTTCGCCATGCTGAGCAGCTGCTCTGCGAATCCATGGTGCATGTCAGTCTCGTATGGTCCTGAAACTTGTTTGTGACGCTCCCGGCCGATACACGCAATACTCCACATGATAACATGACCGATATTGCGCGAAATGATATCCGGGAAAGACGAAAATGCCTGAGCGGCACTCCGAATATATGGCATGGAGCCTTGGGCTTGCAATGGGAGGACACCCAGCCGGTCAATGTGCTGTATGATGCATTAGCCTTTGTTTTTTTTTGGTTTTTTTTTTTTGTTTGTTGTGACTGGGTAGATAGAAAACTCACATCGAGTGCCGGCGCCCATCTGCCAGCTTCAACTTCCATCTTCGCCTCCATCATGCGGAGGAGGAGTCCACAAGCATCCCGATTGATCTGGCGGATCTTGTCGAAATACATCTGGTTCGAATTGTAGAGGCCAATCATGTTCTTGCCCAGGATGACAGGGTCGTCAACGGTGGTCAAGCTAAGACTGCTTCCGGGCGCCACGGCGTCTGCTTGAGACTGCTCAACTCTAGGGCGGAGAGGCTGCAGTTTCGGCATGGTACCTCCCAGCTCGACCGCAATAGCGTCCGATAGAGCCCGATTTACGATATCAATCACACGATCGTAATTCTCGGCCAGGTGATACAGGAGCACTGCATCGGTGATTAGACCTTTGTCGTCCGCCACGCCGGCAGCTTGAATGGTGATGTTCTTCAGGAAGTCCTGCTGATCCACCAGGTTGATCAAATCGAGACGCTGCTCAATGACGCCTTTAATTCTGGTACCATCCGCATGAATGTCGCCCAGCAGCTTAGCGAAATCTCTAGTCTCGAGGATGAACTCTCGCAAAGCCTCGTGACACACTGATGATTGAGATTTGCCCAATGACCCCGGGAGATCGGCGTTGAGACAAATCAGGGCGAAGTAATCAATGGCGGCTTCGACATTGCCAGTGCGGAACTCTCGAGTATATTGGGTGATGAGATACCCGAAATTGATTTGAGGGTACTGCTTCACAGTGAAAGAAACTGTAGGATACCAGAAAAACGTGAGGTTAGCAAGCCGGTTTTGGAGATGGAGGCCAAAGTGCCCATAGAATGAGATTTGACGGGTTTGCTTACGGATTTCTTCTCCAGACGTGTAGAAGTCCGACACGCGCAGAAGACCATAGTATGCCAAAGCAACGGCAAAATGAACCGCAGTGACCGGCGAATAAGTACCAAGATAGGCCACGGCCTGTTCAAACATGCCTCCCAGAATCTGAAGCATGAAAAATGTTCCGTGGCCGCCAGGTCCATCCTGGTTTTTGTTGAAATGCCTTTGTCCAATTTCGGTGATATCTGTCTGGATGTCTTCCAGACCAAAGACATCGCCGGCTAGCTCCTCGGAACGATCGTCCTCTCGAGCGAGACTGAACTGTAGCCACATGAAGTCTTCAACGGTTTGGTTTACACCGTCCAAACGGCGACGGGAGAGATCGCAGCGGCCGATGATTTTGTAACAAATCATCCTGTAAGGGTCAACAGTGTTGTCGGGCGCATTTCGCAAACGCTGCTGGTACTCGCCGTTGATCTTCTGCTGCAAATCCCGCGGAAGTCGCCTGTTCTGAGCATAGGTTGTCATGTATGTTACGAACTTATGATCTAATGACCGGAACCCAGGATCTTGGCTCACGTATTCAGCCGCCTCGGTGACAAAGCCGCAGCGAAGGAGGCAGAAGATAAGAATCCAGCAATAGTCTTGCCCGACCATCTGCAGTTCCGTTCCATCCGGAGCAAGATCTTTTCTCGCTGCACGAACGCGAATGTATGCTCGAATCTTATTGATCACGGTCGGAATACCACCTAGTTGTGCCTCTCGTGGGTTCTTGGAGATGACATTCTCCACTTCCTGGAAGAATGTGTGCTCAAGGTATCCCCTTGAGCCTTCAATAATCTGCTTCTTCAGGTTGGTTCCGTTTTGAGATCTGGATGACTCTTCCAGATAATCACTGGCAAACTGTCGTTCTCTTACAGCACCGGGGTCCGAGGTGCTGGTTGTAGCCGGATTCTCATGAACGATTCGTATCAAAGCTTGATACGCGTCGGAGAGCTGGCGAGGTGCCTGTGGGCATTTATTAGTGATATCTGGCCGAGGTGAGGAATTGCTGGGTCTTACATCACCGCCGTTTTGAAGTTCAACCTGCGCGAACTGATGAAGGACGGGGTAGGCCTGCCCTTGCAGCCGAGCCATGTTCAAATTCTGAACTTTGTCAGCGTAATGGCCCATCTTCTCCCGCAAGAACCGCAAATCAGGCGACGGCACCGCCGGCCCTTCATTTCGCTCTGATGGATCCTCGAAGAGTTGTCGACTAGCCAAGCCAGTTCCCGGTGTGCCAATAACGGACTTGTCTAGGGCAGAGCGACCAAAGACACTGCGGCGGGACGCGCCTGAAGGGCCGTGTGCTTGACTAGCACCTGCTTGTTTAGACTGTCTTGCCGATCGACCAAAGGCGCCCCGTGTCGTCGACCTCAGGTCTCCGGCGGTGGATCCATCCTTTTGGGAAAGTCCAAAGTGCTGGAAGATCTTCCGACGCTGGTCCTCCCAATCCATATCCACTTTCTCTTCCAAGAAGGTTTCGAAATCCCTCTGAGCCCGAGAGAGACTCTCCGCAATCATCACCTGCCGGCCACGCTGCTGAATGTTCCTCAGAAATCTCTGGTTATCAGGGTCGAAACTGTCATTTTCTCTGGCCGTAGCCAAAGATGCCTGTGGATCTAGAGAGCGCAGGTCTCGCAACGCTCGTCCCGGGGAGATACCGGAAGATGCTAGTAGATAGCGACTATATTTGATCCAAGCAGAAAATTAGCCATCGAAATTGATAAACAGTTGAGAAAAAGCAAACTTACGCCTTTGTGCCATTTTGTTGGGGATCTTTGTTTCCCGATGTACCCAGCTCTCTTGCCTTTCTTCGGATGTCATCAAGACCCAACTGCAGACTGGGGACGTCTTCAAAGTTGCCGTTGCCATTTTGTGCCGTAGCAGATAGTGGTCGTTTCTTCCCGCGCTCCAGCAAGCTGTTGAAAAACGCTGGCTGAGTTGCCTGGGTCGAAACTCGTCCTTGAGCCTGTCCAGAGCCAGTCTGTGTCTGGCCTAGAACGGAAGACTGGGCTGGTGGCTGCTGTGCCCGAGGTTGAGGCTCAGTCTGGGACTGGCCGAACAGCGAAGAGGTTTGCGTGCCCTGCGGAGCAGCAGCAGAAGTAGTTCCAAACGCACTCGTCGCATTGGTTGATCCAAACAGGCTGGTCGATTGTGGGGTTGAGCTACCAAGGCCACCTCCTCCGAAGAGAGAGCCTGTATTGGAGGCCATATTCGATTAGCGGTGCAATCACCAGGTGTAGTGGAGGAATTGTGTTTCAACGTTAGGCAAGCGTGGTTGCTGAGGAGAAAAAAAAAAGGGAGCTGCACGCGCGGTTCAAACGATAGGGGTTCGAATTCCGGAGGAATCCAGAGGAAAGACGAAAAAAGAATGTAAAGCACACAGTGAGAATCTGGCTTTGAAGCGACAATGGCCAGCCGCAAGATCCCAAAACCTCGAAGGGGACTGAAGAAGCTCAAGCTATGCGCGGAGCCCAAACAATTCTCCCGGGGGGCCGGATAATTGATGTTCCTTGGATCTACCGGTGTTGGCTCTTTCTACTAGTCACTCATTTAATTTTTTTTTATTGTACGCTTCTTTTTCTCTTCTTTCCCGGCCACCTCCTACTGTTCGGTGTCTCCTTGTCCGTTCAGCTCAGGTACGACAATGCCTACGTTCCAGTCCAAAACCTTTCGCCGGGCAACTACGGCAACGTCCTCCCTTGGAGAACGGATCGGCGCGTTATATCGGGCAAGACTTTCTCGGCACCCTTTTCTTCTGTTCGGACTTCCATTCATTGCCGTCATCGTCGCGGGTTCTTTCGTCCTGACCCCCGCAGCGGCTTTGAGGTATGAGCGTTACGATCGCAAAGTCCAGCAAGTCAGTAAGGAAGAGGCTTTCAAGCTCGGTCTCAAGGGGCCTGATGGAGAAGAGGGAATCAAGCGAAACCCACGGAGGAGAGTCGTCGGAGATGAGCGCGAGGAGTATTATGTAGGAAACTTTCCTGGCACATTTTGGGTAACAATTGGGTTGGGAGAATTACTGACCTGGTTACAGAGGCTGATGGCCAAGGACCTGGACGACTGGGAGCAAAAGCGAGTACAGAGATTCAAAGGCGAGCCAGACGGGAGGATATAAATTGGAACACAGTATAGCAATCCGATGATGGATCACATCTCAAAGCCGCAAACCACGACACCACGCGACCACGCGCATTGCCAAACGTCGTACCCAGCGCCCGTCTTGCGCGCCCGTCTTGCGCTCGATCCAATATTCCCGGCCAGTCTGTGAGAATCAGAATCAACGCTACATTCGGCGTCACGAATGGCCTTGGGAAGTTCTCATGCTGGCCGAACTGAGATCGGATCGCTCGGGTCACTGGGGTTCTATGAGGTAGCTCATCTTCATGGCCTATGACAATTGCTTATGGACTTACGCTCTTTTCCTGGCCCGTCATATTGACGTATAGCTGTGGAGATCCCGAATTTTCCTTTCGCCTCGGATGACGACCTCGCTGATCGTCCAAGCTCCGAATGCTGAATCGATTGTTCCGGGCGAGCCATGAACGTCAGACGGCTCGTTTCAGGCGTTCGGATTGCTTTAAAAACCCTCACTGCACAACTTGAGATTGCATAATTCGAGAGGTTAGTACGAGGCGATGCTAGTCTATACGACGTACCGTGAAGTATGAATAGGATGCTTTTCCCCGGGGTTCCTCTCGTATACACCTATCACATGGCCGCTGGCGGGCTCGTTAAACGCACTGTCGATTGCGGCCTATGAATCTTTCCCTTGTTTAACTATCGTGTATCTGTTCGAGCGGGGTGTTCTCTTTCCAAGTGTGCTTGCTACCGCTTCCTAGGGTTCATCTTGTTCCTGATTCTTGGTGGTCGGACCTAAAGTAAAAGACACGTAAACCATCTACCTATAAAAATCTAGTCTCTCTTTTTTCCCCTTTCCCGATCTCTACGAGTTGTCCAGGCTGTGGTTACAGTAGTTGTTTGCGATGCGAACCGAGAGGGTTCTACGGGCTCCCGTGATCCCCACACATAACGTCATTTTTCTCGAAGCCACCCCCGTGCCTTAATAATCATGGAATGACATAGGACCGAATTCTCTAATATCAGGTTAGGTTCCCATCCATCCATCCATTGGTCTGTCGTTGCTGGCTCTTTTGGCTGGACCCTTTTCGCCTCTTCAAACTGCATTATTCCCCCTCCCCCTTCTTCTACGTCCACTTGGTTCCATCTGACGTCAGTCTTTTGCTCACTGCCCTGCAAATGCGGTCGTGACCTGTCACTCCAGCTTCCGATCCCGATATCCCAATCTCGAGCCTTATTCTTCTACAATCGTTTAATCGCAATCGTGCAGGAGTCGAACCGATGGTGTCCTGACTGACCTTGTTCTTCCCACAAACCAGCTGTATCCAAAGCGGTGGGACACCCAGCAGCCATGACAGGCTCCGGGCGATCACCCTCGTCACCGTGGGTGCAGAGGGCCCAGGGATGTTCCCTCGACAGCAGGACCGCACAACCCTTTCATTCCGCCCCGTCTCCGTCCAACACGGGCATGCAGACCAACGTTGAACGTCCCGGTCCCAACTACTTTGGTATCGCGGTTGATAACTCCGCGAATCCACCCACCTCCAGCCCAGGACTGCATACACAGAAGAACTGGGGCTCATTGCCACTTCCTAGCCCGAAACTGCAACTGTATTCACAGGAATCAGTATCAGAAGGATTGGTAAATTTGTTGAGAACCGAGTCCAAGGCCGACAAGGGACGCCGAGAATCGGCTTTTCAGGGCCGTTCTTCGAATGATGAAGGAGAGGCAACCTCAACTGGGTCACGGGCTTCCCATGCCCATGCACAAAACAGCGAGACCACCAGTCGGGGGCAAGAACAGCCAAATGGACGTGGATCGGTGGTCAGGAAACACTCAGCCTCCTCTCCGCAGGGTAAGTCATTCTTTAGCTGCAACACGAAGCACTGTTCTAATTATTTGCTCCAATAGGCTCTTTACCTGGGTCATCTCAGTGGATTGCTGACGAGCAGTGCGCTCATCTACTCCAAACTTCCCCACAAGAAGTCCTATTACTGGATGTTCGCCCGTATGCCCATTTTTCCCAGGCCAACATCCATGGATCCTTGAATCTATGCATCCCTACCACCCTTCTCAAGCGCCGCTCATTTGACACCCAAAAGCTTGCAAGCACCTTCACAAATGAGGTCGATAAGGAGAAATTTGGTCGCTGGAAAGAATGCAAAATAATCATCGTCTACGACGCAGCCACCACTGACGCCAAAGACGCTGTACCACTCTTGAATGTGATCAACAAATTCCAAGCAGAAGATTGGAATGGTCAAGGGTTGGTTTTGCAGGATGGCTTCAAGGGCTTTTCGGGCCGGTTTCCTCGTTTGATCTGCCGGCCAGAATTACGGACAGAAGTATCCCCTCAGAAACGTTCTCCAATGAGCCTCGATATTCATTCTATCGCTCCGGTCGTTGGAGGATGTGCTCTTCCCGAATCATCATCAGCCGCGAACCCCTTCTTCGGGAACATCCGTCAGAACATGGATCTTATGGGAGGGGTTGGACAAATTCCTCTCAAAGTGCCCGATTATTTGACCGAAGCCAAAAGACAGGGTCTTCCTGCTTGGTTACGAGAAGCCTCCGATGCCAAAGATCAGGGCCGAATAGTCTCGGAAAGATTCTTGGGCCTAGAAAAGAGAGAGTTGAACCGCATGAAGCAAGCGTTATCTTACGAAGGAAACGCGGCTCCGGCTGGCGGAGCCTCCAAAAAATATCGCGTCGCCGGCATTGAGAAAGGCACCAAAAACCGTTATAACGATATTTATCCTTTCGACCATTCCCGGGTTCGACTGGAAGGGATCCCGTCGGATGGTTGTGACTATGTGAACGCAAATCACATTCAGGCGGAGTTTAGCAATCGACAATACATCGCCACTCAAGCCCCCGTCCCCGATACATTCAATGTGAGTACCTTTCTTACTTCTTTCTGTTCATAGCACTGACAATACCGTCCAGGACTTTTGGCGTGTAGTATGGGAACAAGACGTCCGGCTTATCGTCTCCTTGACTGCTGAGCTCGAGCGAGGACAGGTGAAGTGTCACCCGTTCTGGAAGTCTGGAGACTATGGGCCATTCAAGGTCAAGGCCTACTCGGAGAGGTTCATTCACGTCGAATCCAAAGGTCGATCGTCCGACCCCACGGTGAAGACCCCCTCGATATCGGATGTGCCGCCCCAAAATACAGACGACTCCAATGAGAATCCCGTCATCATTGTCCGGCACTTCAGCCTCTATCACACTTCTTTCCCCTTCCAGCCACTCCGAGATATCACACAGCTCCAGTACCCTTACTGGCCTGATTTCGGGACAACTTCACAGCCGACCCACCTCCTTCATTTGATCGAGCAGTGCAATAAAGTCATTCGCGGCACCAGCGATCGAGGTTTTGGGAGTCAGGAAGCAGAGCCGAGTGGGGAGAGGCCGATCCTAGTACACTGCAGTGCTGGATGTGGTCGCACGGGTACCTTCTGCACGGTTGATAGCGTGCTGGATATGCTAAAACGACAGCAGTCGCAAGGTGCAGGGGCCACAGATGCTCCTGGATGGACTCGTGATCCTACTCTGGACCTTATCACGAAGACGGTTGAGGACTTTCGAACCCAGAGGCCCAGCATGGTTCAGAACCTCAGTCAATTTGTCCTTTGTTATGAAAGCGTCCTCGAATGGCTTGTCTCTCAGAAAGACCGGGGTGGATGAAGTCGAACCCCCGAACGATAGCAGATACCCCCTATTACTTTCAGACTCATTATACTCTTGATTGCATTCGTGGGTGTTCGGACTGGCTGGGTTATTGGATAGAAGCATCAAAGCAAACGAAATCCTGCGTTCTCTTTAATTTACTTCTCTCCGGCTTCCAGAGTTTCTAAGGTTGTATTGGATACCACTTTATAAATGCTACCTGGGCATTCGCAACCTAACGCTGGCACTTGAGTAGCCACTCCGAGATGAACGTTTGACGATAGTCCATCTCACCTCTGAACCTACAGCCTGACAAAAGGAGATATTGTAAGTGGGCCTAGCGAGGCCATAGCTATCTGCGCGTGCATATTCTCAGAGAAGTTTAGAAAGATATCTTAAACATAATAATAATAAAGATAAAGAATTTTTTTTTAAAAAAAAAAAAAAAAAAAAAAAAAAAAAAAAAAAACCCCGGGGGGGGGATTAGAAATGACTAGCAAGGCGTTTAAAGAAATATCCAGGGAGGATTGAGAAGGACCTCGGGACTAAATAAATAACTAGAGGTTAGGCCTACTTGAGCCATTTCATTCGGCTGTATATATATTACCGAGACCTACATAGTTACTTGGGGAAGTATTGTTTTACAGATGCTTCCTAAAGGAGTCATCAGAATACTTTTTTTTTGCTACAACACTAGGTGATCATCCGGAGAGAAATTGTCTTAGATACGTTGGAACGAAATAGGGTTCTAAAGTTAGCGGAAGTTGTAAGAATTATTGTGCTCGGGAGGACCCTATCGGAGTTTCCCACTGGTTCGCGTAGCCCACTTACCTCCTACGGTGCCTTCAATGCGATGGGGAGATCCTGCATCTCATAGATGAAGGTCAGGAACAAAGATATTTTGGCTCCACAAACAATCCGCGTCTCTGCCTGCGGCCGATCAAACGGTGGTAGGCAACAGGAGGCGCGTGCGCTGGAAACACCGACTCTATAAAAACCCGAAGACCCTCCACTCCACCTCTCGCCATTCCATTTCATCAGTATTGAGATGCTTCTCACTCTCCCAACGGAGCTGGTCCAGCTCATTCTTCGGAGCTGCGACCCTCCGGCCTATCTGCAATTGGCCTTCTGCAACCGCACTCTGTTCGCCATTGCATCGAAGAGCCGCGACCTCATCCTCCACCAGTTGTATCAGAGTCCTGGTCGGAATGATGGGATTGAATTTCACACATCAGACGATCTTTTTCGACAGCTCATGTCTCGAGCCCGTCAAGAGTTGTTCGGCGTCGAGCACGATGGGGACAGCAAGCTCTTCGATTTCCACGGCCAAGTGATCGACAGCCGAGCCTCGACACTGGAGACTGCAGACACCCCTGATCGGGTATTGCTTGCCTTCAAAGGCCAGGGGACTGTCTACCTCTTCAACGTCCGGGACGGAGGCCTGGCCCTGGAGCGTCGCGTCAAGTCGCCTGGGAGTTGCTTCGGAACTGTCCGAGTTCTTCATACAGCTTTCGATCCTTATGGTATCTATGTGCTCCATCGATTCAAACCGTTCATTGATCAGGATTTGGACACCGAGCATCCTTTCGTCAAACATGCATTACAATCCAATGCTCATGGGAGCATCTTCCTGGCCTACCATGAAACGGGGTCCGCGACCAATAAAATCCGGCTCTACGCCTTTCCCGACCATAAAGATTACGAACCTCTGGCTCTGGCTGTGCACGAGGAGAAGTTTGCTATCTCTTGGCAACACCTAAATCATTCTAATGACCATCAAGTTGTTCATTACACTGCCTCGGACGAAGACGATAATGACTCCGGAGAGGGGGTGTGGGATGAGGACGAGGGTGAGGATGACCACAAGGAAGACGAGGGAGGCGGAGACCAGGACGAGGGCCGAGAGACGAGGAATCCTCAAATCACTTGTGCGTTTTGACGGTCTCCCGAGAGTACCAAGACAGCATACTGAAACTACTAGGTTCTTCTTACGATTCATACGTCCTCACAGAAGTGAACGACGAGGGGCCCAGCGATGCCACACTGGAAGGAAAAGGACCAACTGTAAAATTGGCCTTTAATGACCGAGGGTACCAACTGCTTCACCATTACAGAGCTCACACGCTCTACAGCTCGTTCCAAAGGATCCAGTTTCTCCCCGGTTCGGGCCAACATCCCGGTGTGCGAGATAACGCGTGCAACGTGCAATTCTCAGACTCGCTCACGTTGAATTTCTCAATCGGAATCCCCTTCTTCGGTACGCATCAACCCGATAGCGCAACCCAGGGACTTCGTTGTCGCTGGAAATACCTTGCAATAGGAATTGCCACCCACAGAGTGGAACATTGGACCGTGGCATGTCTGCTAAAATCCGAAGCCGCCTGTATGGCTCGGAACTGTGGACATGTCCTAAACCTTGACCGCGGGAGACGGTATGACTCCTGGGAAATCATGGCGCAGCTCGGAGGATTCCGAGAGTCGAGCACTTCTCACGGGTCTCTCATTGCTGCTTCCGTTCGCGGCACTCGTATTGCCATTGCCAGTTGGAAGAGCATCTCCATCTGGCCGCTGGAGCCCAACGTGGTGATCGAAGCAGAGGAAGACTTTTACCCAGAGTCGTGGCAATCACCTTACGGCTTTCCCGAGCTGAAGCCCGCCACAGTCCAGCTCGGTGCCGTCTGTCACCAGCTGCGATTCACGGATAAAGAAGACGAGCTCGTTGCCATCACCGACCGAGGGCTCTTGGTCATGAATCTCAGGTGCGACGGGAAAGGGGTACGGGTTGTGGATAGTCGAAGCGATTGGGTCGCGGACGAAGAATCAGGGGAGTTGGAGCTGCGCGATCAAGGAAGCCGACAAGGAGCTTCATCCCCGAGACCCGAGGGATCGCTTTGATTTGTCTCTAAACATGGAGCATGTGTGATACCAAATGCATAGCGTTGCTTTCGATTATGTTGCATCTCTCATGGTGTCTTCCCCGCAAATGTCAGAAAAGGAGATATTGAAGACCCAAGAGGCATGGAGTATTAATTTCTCTATAAGCTGGCTTTATGATTGCCCCTCTGCGCTACCAGAAAAGCTCAAAAACGCTATGATCAAGAACACCCACCAGTACCTGCGAGCGATCAATGTTAGTCCGGACAAGTGCGGCTGGTGACGGGGGTAAGAAAGATTTACTTCTGCAAAAAGGACTTCTCCACCACCTCCTCTGTATTCCCTCCATCGGGGCTAACGACAACGGGTCGGTTCAGGTGTGGCCGTACCCCGGGCTGACTCGACACTATCTCTACTTGGGCATCGGTCGCTTTGGCTCCGGTGTTCGAGGCCACCGAGACGTGGTACACGTCGCTGGCGGGGCCGAGATGAAGTCGCAGGGTGGGTCGGTCTTCACCGGTTAACGAGGCCACCGAGACGAGGCTCCCGATCCATTGCCTGGAGTTGGTAGGTGTCGCAGTGTAGAGACCGACTCGGACGAGACCGTCGCGGGTATCGGTTGGAGGGTGGTAGGACAGTAGCTCCGACTTCAACGAGGCCGGGTCGTAGGCGACACGCGCGAGAACGGATGGTTGGGCAGCCCCCACGGGCCAGTAGAAGACATCGGTCGAGGCATCGGCAATAACGGAGACAACCAGGAGCGCAAACGCACCCAGGAAGGTGAGGAAATGCATGGTTGCTGACATAGACACATGGGAGAGAAGCTCGGGAGCAGCTGTGGTCTTTTTTGCCGGAGCGGTGGAACGTCCGGGGCTCCACTCCCGGTATACTTCGTACATGGGAATTACTGTATGTAGCTCTGGCTAATAGATCCCATGGAGACAAGGTCCATGTGGATACTGGCGATCCTATAGGTTATTTCCAGGGTCCTCAAACAGGTTCAATTTGGATTGCACGGATTGCAGACCAGGGTACCCGGTCAGCTCTGCTCCGCGTCCCCCACAGGATTTCCGGGGCGTCGATGCTGTCATCTGCTCCCCTCCACGTCAAACTCAATGCCTCCCACTTTTTTGCCCCTTCCATACTTTGCTCCTTTTGTGAGTGTCTGTACTTTCCGGATTTCCTGAAACTATCGGTTCGACTGTTTTACTCGAGCGAGATATCCCGGCATCATGACCTCTCTGCCCTACCGTCGTCCCTCCCGACAGAGCTCTCGCCAGGCCACTAGCGATCCTCGCGAGGACCTGCAGGTGCACCTCGACCATTTTATTGGCATCGACGTGGGAACTGGCAGTGCTCGAGCCTGTATTATTGACGCCAAGGGTGACATTGTGGGCTTGGCCTCTGAGAATATCGGTCTCTGGCAGCCGGAACACGGTTACTATGTAGGGCACCTTGCGCCACAGATCACCATTTGATGCGCGATTGACTCGTTCAGGAACAATCTACCTCCGATATTTGGCGGTGTATCTGCACTGCGGTGCAGCGTGCTATCAGCCAACACAACATCGACCCCGAAACCGTGCGCGGCGTTGGCTTCGACGCCACCTGCTCTCTGTCCGTCTTCAACCATGAAACAGACGAGCCTGTATCGGTGACGGGACCGAATTTTGACTCCGACCGCAATGTGATCCTGTGGCTGGATCACCGTCCGGTCGACGAGGCCGCCGAAATCAATGCCACAAACCACAACCTGCTCCGCTATGTCGGCGGGAAAATGTCCATTGAAATGGAAATCCCCAAAGTCCTTTGGCTGAAGAACCACATGCCCAAGGAGCTGTTTGACAAATGCAAATTTTATGATTTGGCGGATGCCCTCACACACATCGCAACTGGCAACGAGAAGCGCAGCTTCTGTAGTGTGGTCTGTAAGCAGGGATACGTACCCGTTGGAGTTGATGGCAGTGTAAAGGGCTGGCAGGAGGATTTTCTAAACGATATTGGCCTTGGTGATCTGACCGAGGACAACTTCAAGCGCATGGGCGGTGTTGACGGGGTGGTGAGCCTTGTTTCCTGATGGTTTGGACCCTTTCGCTAACCAGTATTGTCTCCTTCAGAATGGCGACTATCTGAGTGCCGGTGAGCTCGTCGGCTCCCTTTGCGAGAAGGCCGCTGCAGAACTCGGTCTGCCGGCCGGTATTGCCATTGGTAGCGGCGTGATCGATGCATATGCTGGCTGGATCGGAACCGTTGGCGCCAAAGTCAACTTAGGCCCCAGCCAGCTGAACGATGAGGTGGCCAAGAACGACAAGACGCAGGCTTTTTCTCGCCTGGCTGCTGTTGCGGGTACCTCGACCTGTCACTTGGCCATGTCGCCCGACCCCGTCTTCGTCTCCGGTGTGTGGGGTCCGTACAAGGACACAATTATTCCTGGATATTGGATGGCTGAGGGTGGTCAGTCGGCAACTGGAGAGCTACTCAAACACGTTATTGAAACCCATCCCGCTTTTAACCAAGCCACCTCCATTGCCGAGTCATACAATGCCAACATCTACGAATACTTGAATGAGCACCTCAAGGAAATGGTACAAGACCAGCGGGCACCGTGTGTGTCCTACCTGGGCCGTCACTTCTTCTTCTACGGTGACCTCTGGGGCAACCGTTCCCCAATTGCCGATCCCAGTATGACCGGCTCCATCTTCGGTCTAACCAGTGACAAGACCGTGGACGGTCTGGCGATCTACTACTATTCGACATTGGAGTTCATCGCACTGCAGACCAAGCAGATTGTTGAGACCATGAATGAAGCGGGCCACAGTATCACCTCAATCTTCATGTCCGGCTCACAATGCCAGAATGATATTCTGGTCGGCCTCATCGCTTCTGCTTGTGACATGCCGGTTGTGATTCCCCGATACATCCACGCAGCTGTGTGCCACGGCGCGGCCATGCTAGGAGCCAAAGCTGCCAGTTCCGATTCTCAAGGCAACACCGAGGATCTGTGGGATATCATGGACCGCATGAGCAAACCCGGCAAGAAGGTGATGCCGAGCGAGGACGCCAAGGAGAAAGCACTGTTGCAGACCAAGTACAAGGTTTTCCTGGAGCAATGCTACAAGCAGCAGAGCTACCGCCAGATGGTCGACGAGGCTGTGAAGGAGTGGAGCTCGGCTTAGGCCGATTACATGACGACGTTTTATGATGGATCTTTTGGGATTTAAGGATATATTGTCTATGTAATATAGCATTATACGGCACCGGTCATTACCGTACAGTTTACGTGAAAAACGCACTGAGTTTGTTGAGTCTAGGAATGCAATTGTTTTGTGCAAGCCACCCGAGCGCACCAGATGCCGATCTGCCAATCAGTGACGAATGCAGGCATCTGACGTCCAGCAAGGTGACAAAAAAAAAAAAAAAAAAAAAACCGGAAATAAACAAAAATGCCAACAGTCTCGAGGACAGAGTCAAAGAGCCATTGGGTCATGACATCACAAGTCATATCCGCTATGCAAAGATTATGTTACGGACGGCCGAATCACGGACTTCCACTGGACGAACGAGGCCGAGCCTCAGAATACATTCAATTTAGTATGCCACGCCGGTGGTGGACCGGCCAATGGTGTAGAACTTCTCGGACCGGCTGGCACCCAGAGCGAGAGTGTCGAATCGATCCACACCCATGCTGTCCATGTTGCTGTAGCCGGAAAGGTAAAATCCGACAATGATCACGAGATACGTGAGCACAAGGATGGATCCCTTGAAGTAGTTGCTCTTGCCTTCGCCATACACGTACGACAGCAGGAAGACGCACAGGATCACGGTGATCATGTCCCACTGGGGGAAGATGAGGCTGTGTGCGCTGTGAGCAACGAGGTGGTTCCCACCAGACCCGGGGAAGAAAAAAGACTTACTTGAAGGAGTGGCTGGCCAGGGAGGCTGCATCAATACCGCGAGTATACAGGGCACTGAACAGAACCAGAGCAGGCACCTGCAACAGGCAGACCTGGAGTGCATAAGCAGAACCGATTTCCATGGACAGCGCGATGTTGCCATTCATAGCAAATGAGATAGCATTCTGTTCAAGGTTAGCAACTTGTCTCAATTCCAACGGGAGTTCAACTTACCAGAAATTCGGTCGTGTTGGGTACCAGGGCGAACAGAGTGATACCGAGGAACTTTTCATCGATGTCAACACTCTCCAGCACCACGTCCACCGTGTTGACCAGGATTTCTGCAATGATCGCATAGAGCAATGTGGCACCCAACAGAATGATGGAACTCTTGGATTTACTCCAGTTCGGGGCATCATGTCCTCCAGCAGCGTGGGTGGACTCCACAACGAGACCAACGTCTTCCTGCTCTTCCCCCGGGGGCTTGACCTGCTCGGCAAGAGCACGGCCGGCCTGTCGTCCGGCTGTCTGTGATGTGCCAGGCTTGCGGTTTCGAGTAGCATCGCGAGCAGCTACTGCGGCAGCCGTGGCCGCTACCTCCGCAACCTGTCGCACCAGGCGCTCGTTATCCTCTCCCGTCAAGCCGCGGATGGCCTTTGGTGCAGGACGAGTAGCATCGCCACCAGATCGCGGAGGCACTAGATGAGGTATGTTGCCTCTGTTATCCGCCGTTGAGCCGCTGTCAGTCTGCTCCCAGTTACCCGAGCTGCCATCCTCCAAACCAACATGTCTTAGCGATTGGCCTAGGATTCGCTTATACAGATGGGATTCGCGAATGGAGTCCTTCTGATGAGAATTGGCGCCAGATGCTTCGGGGCCACCGGAGGGGAAAAGCAAGTGCCTTGGCTCATACGACAGCGAGTCGGCAGCCATATTGGCGGCCTTTTTCTCCTTCTCTTCCTGCTCGGCCCAGATCAGGGCCGCATGGGTCCTGAGAGTAAACCAGAGCCCGATGACGTATGACAGGAAGAGAAGAAGGGCAGCGAACCATGCATAAGGTTGAACGGCTTTCTCAAAGAACGTATCCTGAACTGCTGCGGTTTGCGAAAAGTAACATTGGCGACAGTCTCGGCTGTCTGCGTCGAGTGGCCCAGTGCACGCATGACAGTTCAACTCGTGCTATAACAAGGGGAGTCAGTTCGTAATCCGATACGTGGTCAAGGGAAAGGGCGCTTACGCTGCCATAAACCTGGTAGAAGAGTGTGGGCCCAAAAGCAGCAATCACGGCAAACAGCAACATTGTCGATGTTACACCGGCCGATTTCACATTGAACCGCTGTGTTTTACGCTTGATGGCGCCGAAGCACATGGACAGACCGGGCAAAAACAAAACACCTGCAAAGATACTGCCAATGATAGACCCCTCAACGAGCTGGGCCTTGCCTTCGGTCAAGGCAACACAGTATAGATACACCTCCACGATTGTCGAGAAAAATGCGTTGATGGCGGCACCCAAGCCCATTGAGGACTGGGCTGAGATCGAAGCCACGGCCTGACCGATGAAGTAGGCCAAAGGGATGATGGAGAACAGAGCAAGTGTAAAGATAAGTCCCGGGTGCGTCAACCAGCTCTGCATGCCCAGAAATTTGCTCAGGAGATGGTAGTCGACGATTACGAAAACGACCAGCCCGAGCATGTTGATGAAGAAGATGTTTGTGCCGTCAATCGTGTACTTCCAGTATCTCGTTCCGGCAGCTCGATAGGTGCACAAGAGGATAGATGGTGACGATGCAGCAGTACTGAGTCTAGCGTGGGATGTATCGGAATGGAATGATAGCGCAAGAGGATGGCGCCGGAGATGGCTCACTAGAATGGTCGTTACCCGGCCCATCGGGATCCAAAATACCAGCAGCCAGCAGACGAGGGACACGGCAAGCATCAACGGGCCCACGAGGAAATAGAAGAATATGAAGAACACCACGCGGCCCAGAGTCCATTCACCACGACCAAAGAGACGGCGTTTCGAATGATTGAGCTGCGAGTCTTCCTGTCCACGCTGAGGTCGGCCCAGGAGGCTGTCTTGTTCTCCGGCCGAATCCACACTGTTCCGGCGACGGCCAACCAGCGAGCGATCCCTGCGGGGCCCGAAGAAGAGGCGGCCATGTTCCAGATCACCGTTCTGCCACTGCTCATATTCGCTGATACTGCGTCCCTCACCTTCGTCTTCTTCCGCGTAGTGTTCGTCGGTTTCCAAGAGAACAAAGGACCCGAATGGGTAGAGCAAGTAGCGCGATAGGCCCGAGAAGACGCGGCCGTAAGCCACCGCGCTGGACGAGTAGGCAAAGAAAAAGCAGGCCGCTGCAGCCAGCAGGGCAGCAAGAGCAAGCCACCATCCAAAAACTAAGGACCATAAGAAGTTGCCCCAAAATACTATTGGGGGCACACGACCTCCGGGTGACGAGTGGATATCCCCGTCGGCAGTCTTCTCGACCGAACGACTTTTCTTGTAAATGGCCGGTTTCCAGATCCTGATTCCGAATGGATGGGTCTCGTTGATGGCTTGCTGTCGGTCCTTCAAGGTAAAGCTCTCGGCATCGCTAGTTTCGTCTTCATCTTCCTCGGCGTCTTGGTCGTGATCGACACTCTCAGCATCGCTGCCCCCATCGGATAAACGGATAGAGGGTAGCTCGCCAGAGGCCTCCATGCTCGGATCCGGCAGCCCGGACTCATCCCCACTCAAATTGTCCGAGTCTGCTCTGGCCAGAGGGCTGGGCCGAGCACTCGGTCGTCGCCTCAATGTGGAGCTCTGTGCACGCGAGGGACGAATTCTGGGGGACTGCGGAGTTGTGGGCGCCTGCTGTAGGGCAAAATCTTCCTCGACCTCTTTGACATCATCGTCAGTCGAGAACTCCTGTCCCTTTTTGGGTACCTGTCGTTTGGATGACATGCGACGGGTCACTGAGGGTTTCCTGGGTCGATCCGGAGCCGCAGAGGAGGTGAAAGCGTGACTGGAGAATCCGTCTTCCTCTTCCTGGCGTAATTCGGAAGCTGTGTCAAAGGAATACGTATCCAAGGTCCCTGTCACCCAAGGCATCAGCATTAGCATCGCCGTTATCTCGCAGGTTACACGAATGCAAATTTCGTACCATAGCTTCTCCGCACCGAGGGCGTTGACCTCGTAGGAGGTACGGAGGACCCTGCGACGTAGTCACTGCCGGTCATCGCCGGCCGAGCCGAGCCTGAGTTCTCGGGGTCCTTCTTATCACCCGCCATTTTTTTGGATCGGGGCCGCAGATCAAAACAAAACGCAAAATCCGAGTCCCTTAATCTCAGAATTGTCCGAAATGAAGAAGGAAATCCAAAGAATCAGTCACATCGCGGGGTGAGAAAATAAAACACCCAAGATCATCCGCGTCCCATCAGCTGAGAGAGTGTAGGGCGCTGCAAGCGCAAGGGTAACGTACGCCGCGTGGAGATCTTCCAGATGACCCGTTGACAGCACGCGCCAATGACATTGCTTGCTGACTCAACGTGTGGGGAGCTTAATCTATCACGTGATATATGATTTTTGCCTAGTTTCTAAGGCTCTATTTAGTCATGTGCTGGTTCCCGCAGCTTCGAGCTACACGGCCTTCACTCAGTCTTCCTCATCGTTGCCCACGCCGTGTCCTTCCACCTCGACTCCTATATTTCTGCTCAGTCTGAGGAGCTGGAATTCCTCCTTTGTCATACGGAAGCTTACCTTTGGACGACGACGATAACCCTTGACCTCCCTCCGATAGCGTCATCCTTCCCATCATGGCGTTGGATAACTACTATCGCAACAAGATCGAGGGCATGAAGCTCGAGATCATCCAGGGTCAGGCGGTTCTGCGACGACTAGAAGCACAGCGCAATGACTACAACTCACGAGTGCGTCTATTGCGGGAGGAGCTCGGTCTGCTTCAGCAACCTGGCTCCTACGTCGGTGAGGTGGTGAAGGTGATGAGCACAAAGAAGGTGCTGGTGAAGGTACACCCGGAGGGGAAATACGGTACGTGTGCTAACTCGAGGAATGATGGGTGATGGCTTGGCTAATGCAGTTCTGGATACCCAGTGGTCGATATCGCAGATGGCGTGGACATTAGCAAGCTCACCGTCGGCAAGCGGGTGGCCCTCCTCTCGGACTCTTACAAGTTGGAAAAGATGCTGCCATCCTCCGTCGACCCCTTGGTATCGTTGATGATGGTGGAGAAGGTGCCGGACAGTACATATGACATGATCGGTGGCCTGGACCAGCAGATTAAGGAAATCAAGGAGGTCATCGAACTCGGTCTGAAACACCCTGAGCTGTTCGAGTCTCTGGGTATCGCACAACCGAAGGGTGTCCTGCTGTACGGACCCCCCGGCACTGGCAAGACGCTGCTGGCCCGAGCCGTGGCTCATCACACCGACTGCCGATTCATTCGAGTGAGCGGTTCGGAGCTGGTGCAGAAGTACATCGGTGAGGGTAGCCGCATGGTGCGAGAGCTGTTCGTCATGGCCAGAGAGCACGCGCCGAGTATTATCTTCATGGACGAGATCGATAGCATTGGATCCAGCCGGATAGACTCGGCGGGAGGCGGTGACTCGGAAGTGCAACGGACGATGCTGGAGCTGCTGAACCAACTGGACGGATTCGAGCCCACCAAAAACATCAAGATCATTATGGCCACCAACCGATTGGACATACTCGACCCGGCCCTGTTGCGGCCAGGGCGAATTGACCGCAAGATCGAATTCCCCCCGCCCTCGTCAGTATCCCTCATTCCCCTCATCAGTCTTGACTTTACGACGCTAACTACTCGTCCTGCAGTGTCGAGGCCCGTGCCGACATTCTACGGATCCACTCCCGTTCGATGAACTTGACTCGCGGAATCAACCTGACCAAAATCGCCGAGAAGATGAACGGATGCTCTGGAGCCGAGCTGAAGGGAGTGTGCACCGAGGCGGGCATGTATGCACTGCGTGAGCGTCGGGTACATGTAACACAGGAAGACTTTGATCTAGCCACCGCCAAGATTCTCAACAAGCACGACGACAAGGAAGTCGCGGTGTCGAAGTTGTGGAAGTAGACGTCTTGCATGCGGCGGGAGGAAAAGGTGATTCATCCCGGAACACGGGGATGATCGACGATCCTGTACCACTAGTTCTAATCCTACCCTGACATTTCTCACCCGTGAATTATGGACTATGAAGTGTAGATTGCCAATTGCACGCGACGTACAATGATCTCTGCGGGTGACGGAGCATTGGCCTAGGTCATTCCCTTAAGAGAGGTTGAGACCCCACGGGAGACTGCAGCGGACTGGAGCAGCCCGGGATTGAGCAAAAAAATAAGTTGGAGGGAGGAGTTGCAGGTGAGCGGGGGGAACCTGTCCGGTTCAATGGCTTGGCCATCATCCCTTTCGTCTTGGCCGTGATGCTATCACGGAAATTCGGGAGGCGGGACGGGCTAGTTCACGTGTACAGAGGCGAACGCGTATACCGAGTCAACGCAGACGACAATCACAGCACAGCCCCCAACTTGGGAATACTTGGCACCATTCTTTTTGATACAGAAGAACCGGGATCGACGACGAGATGCCATCATTTGCTTGGCGCGGATCATACAGCTGCTTTATTGTCTTGGCAAGATTCAGACATTCGACTCTTGTGGTACAACGGACATCTAGGGAGCATCCCGGGATCCCCAGGGATCGGAGCTCGTAATACGAGAGACCGATAGGAGCAAAGATCCCCGTAGACACGAATTGGGCACCGGTTGCCACCGAGAAAAGAAAAAGAACGATTCGAGAAGGAGAAGAAAGTGGAGTCCAGTACAACGCCGCGTGACCGGCGGATCAGTGGGATCGGTGGAATCGGTGGGGACGGACCCGTGCTACCTGGCGGGTACCTAGGGATACTTGACTGGTATACTTCCCAATGACTGTCCGTCGCACACATTCCAGGTATTCCCCGTGTACCCCTGCCCCCTGTCCCTTGCGAATGGGTGTCGAATCCAAACATGCCATGCAAATGGGCCCATCCCGATTGCTTTTTTGATTTTCGTGTCCTATCCCAGGTACTTGTGCTCAAGTACGGACCACCATCGACGTGGATCTGAAGTATAAAAGGCCGCCTCCGGCAATCGGACTTGCTAGATTTGGCCTTCCCGCGCGCGCTCTTATCGTTTTACTCAATTGAATAGTCCAATAACTCCCCTGTCTCCGCGTTCTCCACCCCGGATCTCGAATTCCGTCCCCACCAGAGCTGTCCAAAGTCCATCTTATATCGTCCTTGACGCTTTCGGTCCCAGAATTCAGCCGTGGAATTTACCCGCGGCCCTGATCCCCCACCTATTGGTTCACCGGTGAAGCCCTCTGTGGAACAACATCTACTATAAAGCCCGCCTCCGGATCATGTCCGACCACCTTTGGTGCTCTTTGATCTCTGCCATTGCTCCCAACCCTGAAGCCATGCCCGCCGTGCTCCAGTCTACCATTCACCTGCTCGAGTCTGAACTCGTCAAGGCCCGCGCCGCTCTCCAGGAGATTCAACCCCATGCCTCGCTCCCGCGCATTGGTGACGAGGTCGCCGTCGGCGCCATGACCGCTTATCGACAAAACCTCATCGGCCGTGCCCCCGAATTTTATGGCTCTCGTCGTCTGACCCTCAAAGAATTGGGTCTCGAGCCCGTAGTGCGTGAACTGCCTTCGGATGAGATCGTGTCCGAGCTCGTTCCCCAATCCGAGCCCGTTCCTTTTCGCCGAGCGCCTCTTGAGGAAGTGCTCACCAATAGCCTAATCCTCGATCACATGGCGCCTTATCTCTCCGTTCCGTCCTTGATGGCTCTGTCCATGACGTCGCGACACCTCCACAATATGATCACCAAGACTCCGTACATATTCAGACACCTCGATCTGACTCGCTGCCGAGGCGCTCGGCTTCCCACCACTTTACAAGAAGATGATTTTCAGACAGAGGACGAGGTATATTCGGCCCCCTTGCGCCGTATATTCTCCAGCCTCGGAAAAAGATCCGTACTACAGGATGTACGCACATTGATTTTGGACGGCCTCTCTGTCCCGGCCGACCTGGTTGCGGATATTATCCTCACCGACCGGTTCAACGTCAGCATCCTTTCCATTCGCGAATGTCGTCATCTTAACGAGCATAAGCTCATGCAGGTGATTCAGCACGCGGTTCGGCCCACGCGCCCCGAGGGGACTCCACGGGTCAAAGGCATTTATGTATTCTCCTCGATGCAGAAACCACCGCGCCCGGTAGCGCGGCGGCGTTATCGAGACTGGTGGGGCTCTCGGGTGGGGAGCTCACGGAGCCGCAGTCAGAGCCCGTCCAACAGCTCTTCTGACAATGAAGATGAAGATACAGTAACCCACCCGAGACGGCAGCAGCAGAATGAGTGGTATAGCCCCACTGGAAAGATCTTCAAACACCCCTTGGAGGAGGGCTGGGCACGAACTCTACAGAAGTGCGAAGGTATCATCGCTTTTGATGCGGTGCTCTGTCGCGGGCCGCGGCACGATGTCAATCGATATACGTCGGCGAACGAGGAAAGCCCGGCTCCTGATGCCCCTCTGCTGGAACCGGCCGTGGCTACGGTGGCGCTGGGTCCTCGTGGCTGTGATGGATGTCATAGTTCCCCCGAGGGTCCGGCGATCTGGGGTCAGTCCCCGGGCGCTCACTTTCCACTGCTGAGTCCGATACCGTTGCACGTCTCGAGTATCGCGACTGCGAAACGACCCGAAATGATACCAGGCAAACATCCGTTCCTCATTGCGCGTTGTACGGAATGCCTCACCGATCGCTGGTGCCACCGCTGCAACAAGTGGTTCTGTTCCAACTGTCTGCCCAATCCGCAGCATGTACGGGCCAATCTGTCGCCACATCAGACCGCCGTACGGCCAGAGGACCAAAACGGGCCTCGGCTCCCAGATCGCGAGGTATGTGAAGATATCTGCGACCCGGTAATCGGTTGTTTTTACTGATTATTACATCAGAGACTCGAGCGAGGTGTTCGCAAAGACTGCTGGGAATGCGGTCCAACCGTAAGTGGATTTTTCTTTCATGAGAACTTTCAACTGATTCAGTGTCTAGTGTGCTTATTGTAAACTGGACTGCCAGCACACCTGCCAGAGTTGCCGGGGGGATTATTGCATCGACCATAACGAGGGTTGCTCCTCTACGATGGTAAGTCCTCGCTCGAGTAGACGAGCATAGCAACTAACGTAATCAGTGTGATTGGTGCAACACCAGTGCTCGTCACCGCATGCGAAATTTCCATTAAATCAAAAGGTTGGGAATGGCAATATGGTGGGATTTCTAAGCGGGAGTCCGAAGTTGTCACTGTAGTTAATAATTGTGGGGACGCGGGGAGAGTCTTCCAGAACTTTTGAGCTTCCCGCCTTAAATTCACCCAAATGCATCTTTTTTTTTCTCCATCATGGCGAATACTTTGACCTGGTCAGCTCAGCTGACAGTTGCACCTCCGCAACGATCTCCTCGTCTTCCTGGCGATAAGATCACCCTACCGCAATCCGCGCTAGAACAGCTATTAGCGGCCGCCCCTCTCCAAGCTGTCACCCCGAACTCACGCGTACATACCGCATCCTTTGATCCCTTCAACCCGCACACCTTCGCCGCCGAGGCTCGCGCCCGCCAGCAGATCGAGGAACGCCAACAGCAGCTCCCTCATCCCCTCACCTTCCGCGTCGTAAACCCTCAGAACGGTCGCTCCGTTTACGCGGGGATCCGCGAGTTCTCCGCATCAGAGAATGAAGTGGCGTTGAGCGCTCTTCTTCGGGAATCGCTTGGTATTCAAGACGACGATTTTACGTCGGAAACAAACGGCGAGACACATGATGCGGAGGTGAATAATATCGAAAGGCAGCCGTCGCGGCCGGGTCCTGCAGTCACAGTACACGCGAAGCAGCTTCCCAAAGGCACATACGTGCGCCTACGTCCCCTCGAAGCTGGATACGATCCCGAGGACTGGAAACCTTTGCTAGAGAGACATATGCGGGATAATTTTACGACCCTGACAGTCGGCGAGCTTCTGACAGTTCCCGGCACTCGCAATGAATCCTTCCGATTTCTACTCGACAAAGTTTATCCCGAAGGCGAGGGCATTTGCGTCGTGGACACGGACTTGGAGGTCGACATCGTGGCGCTATCGGAGGAGCAAGCTCGGGAGACCTTGCAAAAACGGTTGGAGCGAGCAGCCCGTGCACCAGGAACTACAAGCGGCAGCTCCGTCGGTGGAGTTCTGGCTCTCGAAGAGGACGTGGCAGCCCAGGTCTTACCCGGGGAGTACGTGGACTATGAGCTTCGGGACTGGAATCGGGATGAAACACTCCAGATCGAGCTCACAGCAGATGATCCTTCCATATGTGTATTCGCGAGCCCACTTGGCGCTCGCCAAAGAGGCCGGCCTCGTGAGGATATGCATGTTTGGGGAGATTTTTCAGATCAACCATCCAAAAGTGTGAAGATTCGCCCAACAAATGTGGCTCTCGAGGGCGCCGAGTCTCTATACATCTCGACCTATGCCTTAATGTCTGGTACTGAGTCAACGCCATCACAGCCCCTACCCGTAAAGTACCACTTATGGATAACTGCGAATGACTCGGAAGAGGAACGAAACGAATCGGAAGAGACTCATGAGCCTGGCGATGTACAGTGCCAGAACTGTCGGCAATGGGTACCTCAGCGAACACTAGTGCTCCATGAAAACTTCTGTCTTCGCAATAACGTGTTTTGCCCTCAGTGTCATAACGTTTTTCAGAAAACTTCATCAGAGTGGAAGAACCATTGGCATTGCCCCCACGACTCATCCTATGGCAATAGTGCTTCTAGCAAGCTCAGCCACGATTCGATATTTCACAACAGTTACCACTGCGCTGATTGTGGCGCTCAATTCGAGGGTCTTCCCTCCCTTGCGCAGCATCGGACTACCGAGTGTCCAGGGAAGCTGATTCTCTGTCAGTTTTGCCATCTTCTCGTCCCACAGAAAGGCGACTCAGACCCAGATTTTCTTGACCCCGAAGTCATGCTCTCCGGTCTGACTCCGCATGAGTTGGTAGACGGTGGCCGTACCACAGAGTGTCATCTGTGTGGAAAGATCATCCGACTGCGAGATATGAACACCCACCTCCGCCATCATGACCTGGAGCGCGTTTCACGCCCGTCTCCCCGCATATGCTTGAACCGAAATTGTGGCCGCACACTCGGCAGCGCGGGTAACGAATCTCTCGGGCTATGCAATATCTGTTTCGGGCCGTTATACGTGGATACATACGACCCAGAGGGCAAAGCACTTCGCCGCCGAATCGAACGGCGATATCTTTCGCAAATGATGACCGGATGTGGCAAGCCTTGGTGCCAGAACGAGTATTGCAAAACGGGTAAACAGAACACGCAACCTGCCGCCGGTGCTCCAGCGAGCATGAGTGTGGCCGATATCATGAAAGTAATTCGGCCCCTCGCCGAAGCTATCAACGTTCAGCCCGAGGTACCGAACACGGCGCCTTTCTACTTCTGTACTGATGAGACGGGCCAGCACCGCCGCAAACTCGCTGAAATGATATTTGCCGAAGGGTCTGCCTCTGGAAGCAAGGCGTATGAACTAGCATGGTGTGTGGCTGGCGTTGAAGCTGCTGGGGGCGATTTGGACAAGGCGAGAGAATGGTTGGCCAAATGGGCGCCGGCCCGGGGTGAGACGGCTCGATGATTGTAACGTGCATTATAGACCATTTACACCGCGTGCATGATACAGAGCTATGGGGAGTCTGGATAGAAGGTTGACAATTTTAATAATGCATAATGATATATGGCACAGGCTGAAGCTCGTAATATTCATGAATTAGATGCAATACACTTCCGTGTAGCCCACTCGTTCACCGAACGACCTCCACAAAAGAGTCGGTGGCGAATCCAACAGACGTCGAGTCCCCTTTTGGACTCATGTCTTCAGAGAAACCCGTTTTCCTTAAGCAGCGCCCGTCTTGGCCGCGAGCGTCCCCGTGCCCCGAGAAGAAAAGATACCCATAATGCCAAAGACAACGTAGAACAAAGCCAGCGGATAAGCAACCAGGCCCCTCATACCGCTCATGCGCGCCACTGAACAGAACATTCCCGACGAGCTGAACGTGCACCAGCCAACCGCCGCAGTAGTCAAAAGGTAGCCGAACAGGGTATCCATTGGGAGGAGAATACCAATGAGAGCGGTCAGCACGAGCGGCAAGAAGCAGTAGCCCAAGACACTAGCGGAGCGCGGGAAAGTGAGGGTGGCAGAGAAGTGACCCGCGGCCGAGGTGCTGGACATGGAGGGCTTGTGGTGAGGGTTGTAGTTGGTTGGGTCGGCGGCGTTCGGGGTAGGAGCGGTGTCGAGGGCGGGAGACATGAGACTCAGAATCAGATGCAGGGCAACGGTGCCGAAGACGGCGACACCGTAGATATATCCGTAGAAGACCTTTCCTGAGAGGAGGAGGAACGTGCCGTACAAGACGATGTAGAGTAATGCGCCATAGAGGTCGCTATCGTCCATGAGGTGGTTGTCAATAGAAGCGAAGGGGTTGAGGACTGTCAAAGTCTGTGATGGAAAAGTTAGTATCTCGCTGGCAATTGATATCTCTTTGCGAGAAGTATAGCCACGTTATCAAGGGAACGGCCCAGATGTTTACTCGCGGGTCCGCCCTATTCTCCTGAGGACAACACCATTTCAAGAAACCTCACCTTAGTCCGAATATGCTCAAAATTGATACCTAACTCCTCCAATAAAGGAGGCTCGCCATCATAGCCCTCTGTGCCAAAAGCAGCCAACCAACCCGTCCGCAATCCGCCCTGTTCACCCATACGCCCGCTCACACCACCAGCGGGAGACCCGAATCCGCCATAGCCACCGCCTGGATATGCCTGCGTAGACGGATTGGGAGCGCCACCGAAGCCGGCGCCATAAGACGCTTGTGAAGGGGTTGTGTGGCCGGATACTGAGGCGTAGGACGAAGGGAAGAACTGGAGATTCTGGGCACCGGCTTGGGGCCCGTAGCCTTGTTGCTGCTGTTGAGGGTAGTATTGGGCCATTGCCGAGGGGCCGCGAGGTAATGAGCGTGGTTGTCTCGTGTGGTGCAGAAACGTGGGGTTTGCGAAAGAGTGCTGAAGCCTGGGAAGCTCGGGAAGCTCGATGTGTCCGCTAGTTAGTCGCGCCCGCTGACTCAGCCCGCGTGGAGCGACGGGCGGACGAACTATAAGATAACATTCAACTCAGTTAGATAGTTTGCCAGCGACTACCTATTTCACTCTCGGTTCCATAGCTCCCTATTTGATTTCGTTACGTGGAGAACTTATGAAAGCTGAGATGGTATATCTGAATTCCGCTAATCTAATCAGGAAACATGTTTCTACAGGAAGTTGATGCCAATACCAAGCTGCAGTCCCTTCCGGCCCTCTTCGCCCTTCCGCAGGACCAGCGGCAGAGAAAAGTTCAGCTCAAAGCGTGCCACCGGGTGGGCGTATACAATACCAACACCGGCTGCGACACTGGGCATACCGTTTTGCAATTCGGAGAGAGTCGAGACCATGGCATCTTGCACCTCACCGCTGTTGGTGGGAGAGTTCTTCTGCGAAGTGCGCAGCGGCAAGAGTCTACCGCCATTCAAGAAGGCCTGCATGCGGAAGGGCTTCTCAGCACCCACGCGCGGAAGCGGGAAAAGCAAGTTAGCGCTTCCGGCGGCATAGACGTCCCCACCAAGAGCGTCGGGTCCTTCACGGGGGCCAAGCCCACATAGACGGAATCCACGGACGTCGGTAGGCCCACCAAGAAGGAAGCGGTCGTTGACTCGGGACAGCTGAGGTCGTGAGTCCGAGTCCAGTCCCAGAGGGTACAGAAGACCTGCACGGAAGCCGGTAGTGAGGCTCACTCCACTATCACCCTTGATACCAGGGATCGGGATGGGAATCGCACCCTGGGTCTCGATTTCCGACTTCCAGAAAGACACATCACCCTTCAGCGGGCCCCAGCCGGCGACTTCGTTGAAAACCTTCGCGTAGTACCCGCGAGAGGGCAGCATGGGGTGGTCTCGTCGATCATTGATCCAACTGTGGAAGATACTGCTCTTCACGCTATCACCTGCATCTGCACGAACCGTAGGAGAGGCGTTCTCAGCAAGGCCGGTGGTCTGCCTCCAGAATCCGTTGTAGCCAAATTCGTGACGGTGTCCAGACTGGGACAGCCACCGAAGTTTGCTCCAGCCTCCCTTCAGAACCTCCTCGTGGCTAGCCCAAGACTTCTGGGTGGAGCTTGCAATAGCTCCAACTTCCAAGCGGAAGTCGGGGTTGCAGAAGATTGGCGTTTCAAATGCGGCTTGGTAAGCGGACCGAGTACGAGTGCCCAGGGACGCGTTGAGGTTCAGTGTCTCGGCGCCACCGAAGACATTGCGCCAGAGAAGGTTACCGTAGGCGGAGCCTTCAGCGTTTCCAAGATCGGTGCCGGTCTTCAACAGGACACGCGATTTCTCCCGGGTTGCCAGAATCACATCGATCTCACGCAGCCCGGTGCCGGGGTTCGTTTTCGACTGATCCAGGTGAACGGAGATGGGCTGCTGGAATAGATCTAAATAAATGTTAGAACATCTCGCGTTATGTCGCTGCAGCTCCGGGGCCACGAACCAAACCGTCCAAGCTTGTCTGCCGTTGCCGAAATCTCCCGCAATGCCTCGGATAGGGTAAGAGGCCGACCCTTGTTCTCACTCAAAAGAGGGTTGAGGATGCGCTCGAGGAAGCTTCGCCGTGTGTGGGGTGCACTAGTGACCTGGACCGACGAGATGGCGCAGGGCAGGGTCGAGTTTTGGTCAAGCTGACAGCAGTCACGGTTAGTCGGGAGCTCATCAGGTCCGACCAACAGCGTTTGCAGCCATTGATGTAGCTTCGATTTGCAGATGTACATACCAGTTCCGAGAGACGAGACTGGGCTTTCTGGAGAATGGCCTGAGTCCGCTCATTCACGGCCTGCTGCTGCTCTTCCAGCACCTGCGGGTCCTTGCGCTGTTGCAAGCGCTCGAAGATCTACCGGGAAAATTAGCGAGTGCCGTTGTAATTAGGGTGTAAGGACCGAGTCTCGAATAGACCTACGTCTTCATCTTCGGCAGAGAGGGAGGACATCGTGGCGGCGGCAATGGCCAGGACCTTCGTGGTTTGGCAGACGCTTGATCGCGTTGGAAAACGGGGGGTCACGTGACCCGATCAATCGCATCGGGGCGGCGAGGCCCTCATCTCCACCTTCCTCAATACTTGCGACGGATTCTCCCTTCATTCTTTTTTGATAATTCCGGTCTTTCTGTCTTTCCAGTGTGCTCCTCGGCTGAACCAAGCCCGAGATATGGCGACCAAAGCGGCTTTTAAGCGGGTGAGTGGCCACTTACGCTATATGTAATTGCGGATTCTCTTCTAACAGTTCCGACAGCTCACGCGCGAATACCAAAACATTCAAAAGAACCCCCCGCCATTTATCGTGGCGCATCCTTCTGAAACCAACATCCTCGAGTGAGTGCTTCCCCCTCCGCCCGACAAATCCCGTACTTGAGACTGAACGTTAGCCAGGTGGCACTATATCCTGACCGGACCCCCGGGGACTCCGTACGAGAATGGACAATACTGGGGCACTCTGATGTTCCCTCCGGAGTACCCATTTGCACCTCCTGCGATTCGCATGCACACTCCCAGTGGTCGATTCCAGCCGTCCACTCGCCTCTGCCTAAGCATTAGCGACTTTCACCCGAAATCCTTCAACCCCGCATGGGAGGTCTCGACGATCCTGATCGGACTTCTTTCATTCATGACAAGCGAAGAGATGACCACCGGCAGCGTCAGCGCATCGGAAGGCGAGCGCAGAGTCCTTGCCGCCCGATCGCGATGGTGGAACTCGACCGGCGGAGGCTCACACGCCAGTGTCACACCGGGCGTGACGAAAACATCCAAGGGCATCAATAATGTGAAGGCGGGAGACGGAGGATTGAAGTTCCGTACGGAGTGGGCGGAGCTGGATCAGGAGAACTGGGCCTGGATGAAAGAGCACCGCATCGACACAACAACCGGCCAGATTCTTCCGGATCCCAATGCACCTACTAGATGTTCACCGGAGACCAGTGCTCTACGCCGACGCCCAAACGGCAGCGCACCAGGACTCGGGGCTGTGATGGAGGGGGGTCATGTGGCTCGGGAAGCCGGGCAGGGATGGGCACGACGAAACCGAGTGTGGATCGGATTGGCCGTACTCTTCGGATATGCGCTCTTATCTCGGCTGGTGAGCGATGTGCAGGGATAAGAAAGAAGGAAGGGTTTTAGAAGGGCTATGATACTTTGCGTTAGCGGGACACGTTCTTTTCTTGATTTGGCATCTTGTGGCGCATAGAGGATTATATCAGGCATTGAATCAATTCAAAGACATATCTAGGCAAACGTCGCACTTCAGGGATTCTAGAATTGTAGGATATGAAATGCTGCGTCCCGACTTGGGTACCCTCGTTACACCGGCCATCACCGGATCGTCCCCGGCGTGGCCCACTCAATCGGGCTGGTCCTCCCCGCATTGACAACGTAACTACGACTTTTGCCCTTCTAAATCCGCCTTCCCCCACTAAGGGGCTGCGATTCTCTTCATTGGTTTGCCCTCGTTCTCCTCAGCCTTCGGGCCCATGATGGATCAGCTGCAACCTTCTATCGAGGGGGCTCGGCCTTCCCATTCCGGTTCGTGCTTCGTGTTTCCTGCTCTTCTGCATGACCCACCGTCCTTGCGAGACCAGTGCTTGCATATAGATCTTTCGAAGCTCCATGGGTGCCTGGCTTGAAGTCCGACGCTTCCCATTTGTCCAGCTCTTTCTCTTCTGCCCTTGAATTTGCAGATATCAAGAATACAAATCCATTTGCTAACTCTGTTCAGAATCAGACACACAAGCCGTGACGCCGCTGGATCGGCCTTCATTCACTTTCATCGACCATGATGATGATTTGGCCTCCAAGAGAATCAAGGATGTCAACGCCCGAAAGGCAATCCGCTCCCATGTCATGCGTGATGTGCGCCGGCGGGAGAGACTCGCCGGCCTGAAAAGGAGTTCCAGACGCGAAAGTCGGGGGCAGCCCGTTTCCACGAGATCACGGAGTAAGGTGGGAGATCCCGAGGATGGAAGGTTGGTTCTGAGAGCGGCCTCTCAATCGTCTGTCTCGTCTGCTGTCGAAATAGAGTCCGACGATAGCCTCGTCGATTCAAAACGTCGAGGACGGCCAGCTAGGTGGAGTGCGGGCTATCCTTTATCCTACCATCTGAACCCGAGTCCACGTTCTCTGCCCACATCATGGTTCTTCGATCCTTTCTGTTCACTACCTGGAACTATGGAGCTTCCTACCATGGTCGGGCACCTGGTATACTATTGTAAGTCGCCTCTTTTCCTTTTGTCCGTGCTATTTTTTGTTTCGGTTGCCACCATTACTCCCTCCCCTGTTATTTCAATTTGAACTGTGTCTAATGGTCTGGTTAAGGGAAATCCGTGTTTGTCCCAATGACTTTTCCGAATGAGCTCAAAGGAGATCAAGGCACCAAAGAGGCAGATCTCATTGTACGATCTTCCTTCTCTGATCCGGGAAGCTTCTTCGGCCTTATGAGCATGTGTGCTGCCCATCGGGCAGCCTTATCGTCCAATCACTCGGGCTCCTCAAGTCCCACCGACCAGCCTATTGAGAGAACCGCCAACGATC
Organism: Penicillium sp. S103-07; assembly: GCA_037042055.1. Lineage (NCBI taxonomy): Eukaryota > Fungi > Ascomycota > Eurotiomycetes > Eurotiales > Aspergillaceae > Penicillium > Penicillium sp. S103-07. The sequence goes on from JAXQJQ010000053.1 coordinate 55,327, forward strand.
CTGACTACTGCATCATGAAAGCAAAGTCTATTCGAGAAATGAATGCGAAAGTAAGAGATCCCCAACGAGCACTGAGTGACGAAGCATTCGATACAATTGTCAACCTTCTAAACGGCGCGGTAAGGCCCCTTTCGAAATCCGGTTGGGGACGTTTCTCATTCGTTGCAGTTGATTGCCGGCTTATTCGATGAGGCGCGAATTCACTTAACCGGTCTCAAGCGCATGGTAGATCTCCGTGGAGGCATTACGGATGAAAGTATCCGCTCTGCTTCGATGTCGGCCGCAATTATCACGTACGTGTATCGAAGCTGTTTGATCTGGACTGAAGTCCACGGCTAATAAAATCAGCACCGATGTCAAAGCTTCTTCAGGCCTTCTGGTCAAGCCCGTCTTCCCCTTGGTTTGGGATGCACAGCCAGTACCCCATGATGTTCAGCAGCGACTCCGGCCGCCCACCTCGGCTCCATCCCATCGACTCGGCAGTAGCTTTTTTGCCAACACGTTACTTAGTCCTCCATTGATCCGAATCCTACGGGTAGTACGGGACATAATTTATTACGGTACTGCCATTCAAGCGACACCCGAAATCATTCATCCAAACGACCAACATCTTTTCCGAGCCCTCAATTGCGAGGCAGAGCATCAACTGTTAAGCTATATATATTCGAAAGGTGATCCGGACTTCTCGCACCGTTCGAGCCCCAGCTTAGACCTTTACCCTATCGAGGAGGTCGTACGTGTGGCAACCATCTGTTTTCTCAACCACTTTCTAATTGTCTGCCCTCCTTCATCGGGTCTTGGCCGGGCCCTAACAAAACATCTCACCAAGGTTGTAAACAGCTGCAAGCTGTCTCTTCTTCTTCCGCTGCGAAAAGAAAACCTTGAACTCTTTGCCTGGGCTTTGTTTGTGGGAGCTCAAGGCTCTCTTGGTCAAACCGAGCGATCCTGGTTTGTGGAGCGGCTGGCCCGCCTCACAGTGATATGCAAGTGGCGAACATGGGAGCAGGTCTCTGAAATCCTACTGGGCTATTTCTACGTCCCAGAAACCCATAGTATGAAATGGCGATCGATTTGGGACGAGGCAATGACAGGATTCGTGATCTCCACGGATGAAGCATAAACGTCCAGCCCTTATGTCATGTTTGAAAGAATCTTCTATGACTTGTATATGGAAAGCCTGTCTGAATGGTAATAATAATAGCTAAATACCGAGCGAAACGGTCTCCATTTAAAGTATGTACTACACCCGACCAACCGTCCACAGCAGTTACCAGCTCGTGCCCTCGGATAAAACCACCCAATTCAGCCCGCATCATGACCATGGGTTATTCGTTCGATCTGCTCCAGCCTTTTGTTGCAAGAAATGGATTTTAACTGAGGATCGAAGGAAGAAGGGAGGGATTTTTCAAAAGCGGAGAGGCCCTTGCGCGGCACTGTATATCTTCGTCGTACTCGATCTGAGGTTCACGCCACTGCTTAAATTCCGCCCAAATAAGTTTCCATGTCCTCTGCATGCATCAGCAATGCTGAATACGCTTCCGCTTAAATTAAGTAATGTAAGATGAGCTTCTAACTTGCCGGCCCCCTCCTTCGGTGGTCGAATTTACTCACCTTGCTTCCCGTGGCTATCCTTGATAGTGATCATTCCTTTCGAAGACGCTACCTGTTATAAGCCTTAATTACTTACATTTCTCGGCCTTTCAGCAGAATGGCAAGCCAATTCGATTTTTCCTTTTTTTATAAATACCCTTTGCTGGATTGGCTTATAGTTCGGCAGTTGGGCGACGGCATCACGTGTGGATTACTCATCGTCGCGATTTTCTCCCCGGTCTTTTATCGCGCGGCGACTGTACTCAACTTTTTTTGCTAACTTTTATTTCACTGCTTCAAAATGGGCTGGTTTTGGGCAGATTCGCAGCCAAAGGCGCCTGTGGTGCCACACCCCACCTCTTCCAGCGCAGCTCCTCCTGTACGTCCCTCACATCTCACCGGCCTCGATTTAGACTGACCCTTATCATTGACAGCCCGGGTGCCCAATGCATGAGTCGGGGTCAGCACTTCCTGCTGCGCCGAAGAGTGCCAACCCTCCCGGCGAATGTCCGATGCGCTCAACCGACTCCCCTTTCTATGTCCCCCCGAAATCCTCCACCCCGGAGTCTCCGCAAGCACCGGCCGCTCCGGCAAAAGCCTCCACTTTGTCAAAACTGAACCCATTGAACTACATGTTCGCGTCGATCTCTCAGGAGCGCGCGCCAAACCAGACCGTTGATCTTGGTGTTGACCGTGAGGTTTCTTCGATCCCGAGAGGCGATTCCGAGGGCAACTGGGAGTACCCGTCTGCCCAGCAGATGTACAACGCGATGCTGCGCAAAGGACACACCGATACGCCTCAGGATGCAGTGGAGTCCATGGTGGCCGTTCACAACTTCTTGAATGAAGGCGCCTGGGACGAAATTGTTGGCTGGGAACGTGTCTTCGCAAAGGGTCTGAATCATGGCTGGGAGAAATGCCGCCGCGGCGAAGAGAACCTGAGCTTCGATCTGGCCAAGGCCGAGTATATGGGTACTGTGGATCAGACGACTGAGCCTCGATTGATCAGGTTCCAAGGCCGTCCGCAGGAGCTGAGCCCCAAGGCTCGGATCTTCCAGGCCCTGGGATGGGTGTACCCATCCAAGTTTGAGTATGTTTCTCAATCCATGCCTTAAGTAACGACACTGACTTGAAACTCAGGACCAACCCGCCCTTCGACCGACACGACTGGTTCGTCCAACGCCAAACGCCTTCGGGTCCGAAAGAAGTTCGCTATGTGATCGATTACTACTCGGGACCCCCGGAGCCGACCGGCGAGCCGGTCTTCTACCTTGACATCCGACCTGCTTTGGACTCGCCGACCGCCGCTGTCGAGCGACTGATGAGATGGGGTGGTGATGTCTGGTGGAGAGCCAGCGGTGCTTCTGTCAGAGAGCAAGCTCACCGGTGAATTCTATAACACTCGAAGTTTGATACTTCTCCACTCCTATTTGTACATTTCTAGACATGGCACAGGCGTTCCGTGGTCCGTTTTCAAGGTTTCTTGCATCTTATTCTTCTCTGTCTGTCTTATATCATGTTTTTTACTACCTTACCCGCCTTTGGATTACCTACGTCGCCAGGCGATAATGGGAAGATGATGTCTCGATCTTATATTGATGTAATGAGAGTATACCGGCATTTTCAGACTTCTTTTAGGCTTCCAATGTGTATATATGTCAGATCTAATTGTGATTTGTTTACATCTACTCCAGCTATTTCTTAACTGTACAAACATGTCATTTGGTCCTCATATCAAGGTAGTTTCTATGTTACAAAAAAGGGAATTATGTTCAGATATTGGGCGACAGTTGGTCGTACTTGACACATTGTTCCACGCTCTCGATGCTGGCCTGCAGCAATCCGCGAGCTTCCAAGCCAACCCAGACTCGAAGCATCGAGGTGTCGCCCGAGCGAACCGTCTTCAAGAAGGTGGAACCTGAACCGAGCTGTCGGAGAATAGGGAGGGAACTAGAATTACTTGGTCAGTTTTGCTTATCAGGCAGTTTAGCTTGCGTAGAAACATACCTCTTGAAAATATCTAAATCAGGGTTTAGGCTTCGCCCAATGCCCTCGAGAAGAAGGCAGGAAATAACCACGTTCACGAAATCCCCTTCGAAGCGGACGTGATGGCCACGAACCATTGTCAGGACCTCGCTGAGGACGTCGCCGATCTTGACATTGCCCAGAGCAAAAGTACGTGACTTGATACTCAGAATCAGATGCTGCATCTTTAGTGCAAAGATTTCCGGTTCGATGACATCTTCGGGAGTGCGGCAACGCTCAACCATCAACTGGCCTGCGCGGTAGCCATCAAACTCGGCAATGGCGCGGAAGAGATCTAGGAAGTTCCGTCGGTTATGATCGTTCAACTCAGTGACGAGGCCGGTGTCGATAAAAATCAGCTGCGGGCGATAGCCCTCATCATTCAATTGCGCAAGAGCAGATTCCCAAGCCCCGCGGTCCTTGAGATGCGGTCGTAATCGTGCAAGCACGGCCTCCGTTACGTCCACCTCAGCCCTGGTGGGGGCATCTGTGGCTCGTGTATCTTTGCGAAGGGACAAGTCGAGTTCGTTGGGCTGGTAGAAGCGAACCATGATATTTCCCGGGTGCAAATCTGCGTGGACAAAATTGTCGATCAGGAGCATGTGCAGGAATGCATCAAGGCCCTCATTTGCGATCTCGTGCTGATAAACACCTCCTCCGATATCCAGGAACTTTGCCAGTGGAATGCCCTGAGCGAATTCCTCTACAAGGACTTCTCGAGTAGTGTATTCCATATAGGGGTATGGGAACCAAGCCGTGCTGCGAGACTTGAACTTATCGCGGAATATAACGAGGTTAGTAGCCTCGATCCGCAGATCCAGTTGAAGTTTCATCATCTCTCCGAATTGTTGGACTTCGTCAGGGAAAGACAGCCAATGCATGGTTGGAATAGCATTGATCAACGAAGCAAAGAATCCCATAATCCGCAAGTCACGGTGGATCATTTTCTCGACTCGGGGGTGCAAGACTTTGATTGCCACGTAAGACGACGGCACCCGTTGCGGTGAACTCTTCACTAACACATCAACATTCTTCCGAACCTTCTCGCCGAGGGTGCTGGGTCCTAGACCCAATTCCTGGTTGCTGTTAGCCAAGCTTGGTTTGAGCCTGGCCTTGTAGACTTGTGCAATGGCTCCAACGCCTAGAGGTTCCTCTTGGAACTCCTCGAAGATCTCTTCGAATGGCAGTCCATTGAAGGCCTTTCGGATAGTCCGCTTAGTATCGTGGAGGGAATGGGCCGGGGCATTTGAGTGAAGAGAGGACATAATACCGCACATCTCGGGAGGGAAGATATCGGTTCGAGACGCGGCCCATTGTCCGAGCTGTTAGATCGTCCGGTTAGCGAGTTTGTACATGAGATGAATCGGTTGGAATAACCGATTTACCTTGATAAAGGCAGGTCCTGCACGCTCCATCGCCTTGACCAAGAAGCGATACCACCACAGGGTCCCCGACTGCGCGTTGTTGTTGCCTTCCACCCTCCGGCCAAGCCATATCACAGGCACAGTCACTACGACCGGCATGAAAATAACCGCTAGATGCAGGAATCGGAAGCCAGTCGCAATGGGATCGTAAACATAGTAATACCAGCAGACCCACAGCGAGTGACAGAGCCTCGAAAGACCTCGGGTTCCCGCCGGGACGGTCTTCCGAATCTCCTCGCGTGAAACCTCGAGCATCTGCATCTCTCCTGTCTTTTCACCATTCGAATCCTCTGCCAGCTTGAGAAAGGCGCTGGGCGTGAGAGCGGCCATGACCACCCCGCCGATCACTGGGGCCCGTCGCGGGATGCGCTTGATAGGACGCCATGATGGGACAGAATGATGTCGCGGGATACGCGGAATGCCGCGAAAGAAACAACGGCCGAGGACCGCCCTCATGATCTTGAGTACATGAGAGGAGAAAGAGGAGCGCCGAGCGATAACCTGATAACCCGATAACCGGCACGTGCTACGTCATCGTAAACAGGCACCTGAACTATGAAATATGAACTCCACAAATACATCGACTTAAACTCTTCATAATCTACCTTGTCTTGCTGCAAACTTTGCAGCAATGGATATTCTACTACACACCGATTTGATGGGCCGTCGCTCTCCATTCAATACCGGGATGCCGTCCTCGGACTTCGCACATTCCAGTGCACATTCCTCGATCGGCATCTGTCCGTTTCCCTCGATCCAAGTCTTTGCCTGTTCCGGTCGCTAGCAAAATGACTGGGAAAGAAACCAACCATATTGATCCCCGGGGTTTACGTCGGTTTCAGAGACCATGACCTCGATAGCCCGAAAGCGGATCCGAAGACCCGTTGAGCTACGAAAATGGGTCACTCTTTTCCAGCAATAAATGAGATCGGGACGGCCCCTGGGGGTTTCCATGGAGTTTACTTCCTTGATCTTATCGGAGTCAAGTATTTGCGCCCGGCTTGTTCACCATGGGCCGCCCGGATATCCAAGATGTTGAACCGAACCACGAATCGTCTGCTTGGCGCGATTGGGCGGCTGTCTTACTCTGGAGTGTGCTGGGCTACCTGTGCATCATTGTGACTGTCGTCGGATACTACAATCCATCGCTATTGCCAATTGATCCGACCGCGCTGGTGTTCAACAAGAATATTTCTCCGTTCTTTGCCTTCTCGCAAGGATCGGGCCATTATCCCAAACCACACGGCGTCAAAATCGTCGCACTGGTCCCTTTCCACTATCATGAGCGGACCGAGATTCTAGATTGCTATTTACAGGTATGGTCCATCCATTCGCAAAGCGAGCATGTATCGCAATCTCACATTCGTTAGAAAAATCTGGTTCGTAACCACGGCTTCCTGGACCAGGTCGTCTTTATTCCACAAACAGCGGATCCAGTCAGCCTGGAATGGCTCTATTCGTTAGTCAATCAGACTCCCGGGTACGCTATATCACCACCCGGTCATGGCATGGAGTGGCATATCGCCAAGGACAATGTCATGTACATTCGCATTGACGGGGATGTCGTCTATTTGGAGGACCACACCATCCCCACGATCGTGAAAACGAAACTGGACAACCCCGACTCACTGATGGTATCCGCCAACGTTGTGAACGAGGCTGCACTTGCCTCACTTCATAGTCACCCGGGCATTGCCCTTCCATATCTCCCAGAGCTGCACCATATCGAGCAGCCCTCCCGTTCCGAGTCACAACTGAGCCAGGATTGGCGCGCTTCGAGTCTTCCACAGTGGCGTGGACCAGCAAGCTTCAGAGTTCAAAAGGGATTCAAACCCCCATTTCAAGGGCATCGTTGGCTCCTACCCGCCGAAGCAGGTTCAGATCGAGACCCCATTGCAGGATCGATGTACACGGAGACCGGTCCTTCACTCCAGGACTGGACCGTCAGTGCCCAACAACACTACTCTTTCCTACATCATCTCGAGCACAAGGATTTGGTTCATTACAAGTTCCCGTTGTGGACGGATCCGACAGAACCCATTAGCCAGAACTTTGGCTGTTTTTGGGGCCGTGATGCCGACGCTCTCAGCGATATTTTCGACCACCCCGGTGAAAATCTAACGAAATCGTGGAACGGACCCAATGGTTCTCGCCCACACGTCGTTATCGATGGCAAGGGTCTAGTGTCTTATTACTCGGCTCATTTGGGGCCTGATGGATTGGACTCGACTGATCTTTTGGACCGATACCGAGCCTATGCGCAGGAGAAGGTCTGCCTGCAAACATCGTGATGTCTACCACAAAACGATACCCAGAATCCTTCGTTACCTGCCTGTCGTGTATTAGCGTACATAATAGAATATTTCATTGTCGTATACTACACACTGTCCTAGCTATGGAGACCTATGTTATCCCCCTCCTATATTATGGGAAAACATGTAGCACGAGGAAGCAATTCTAGGCACAGATAATCTCCACATTTGTCCCGATTATCATTAAAGCATTGAGAGAGGTATGAACAAGAGGGGCAAAACAAAAAGGACAGAAGATGGCGCTCCCTCGGGAACTGATCGGGACCTCCAAAAGACGGTGGGTTAACCCGTTTGGAAGTGAATCCCAAGGAAGAATCCCACGCCTAGTGCAAGGAGCCGTCGGTTGTAGAATACATAGTTCAGATTACAACTACTGATAACCAATTTTAAATAACGCACGAAAATTCCAAATTCGAGGAGAAACACCGCGTTCATTCACGTCTTATATACATACGGTCACCATATCCAGGAATTAAGAGCACATTTTTATTGTCTTTTTGCTCATTTTGTTTCTTGTCTAGCTATTGAAGGGCATTTTCAAGCGTTGCGAGGCATCACGGACCATATCTTCAATGGTATCCCGATAGCTTGCCGGAAGTGCACCGGACTACACAAATTAGTATATTGGAATAAAAAAAAGTCTTCACGAAACTCACCTCGTTTTTCAACAACTCTTGGACAAGAACAAAAGCATTATCGCGATCTTTGGAAACTTGAGAGCTGTTTGTTTCCTCGGGTTCTTTCTCGCCAGATGGGTCTGCACTCAGTGTCGCTTTGAGAAGTTCCATCACTTCTTCTTGCTGGAGACAATCGACCACCGCAACACACCCAGACTTGTTGTTCGCCATCAAAGCCAAAGCAAACCATCCCTCGCTACGAACAACAGGCCATTGGGTCTGCGTAGTCATAGCACCAAGAGGACGGGCAACACCATCGTGCAAACTGTACAGCTTGTTCGAGATGGAAATTGCCTGCTCATCTCCCTCGCGGGCTTTGGGACTGATAGTCCGGCAGATAGAAGCGATGGTGCGGCCGATCTCTGTTTTGATCGGTGAAGAGTCCGATTTCTCAAACAGGGACAGGAGTAGAGAGAGATATGTCTGTCCATGTGCCGGAGAGTCCGGATCCTGGGGTAGAGGCGCCAGCAGACGAGCAATATTTTCAACGGAAGAAATAATGACCTGTCTCACAATTGATGCGGCTGAGAACTGGACCTGTGGGACAGAGTCATACGCCCACAAGCGCGACACGGCAGGAATGATTCCGGCCTCTGCGAGGATAACACGATTATCACCAGCGATTGCAAGGTTCTTCAGGAAACCTAGGGCGGAGTGAAGGACCGCTCCGCGCCCGTCGCTGTTCAGGACAGAAATCAACTCCTCGTGGATCTTCAGGTCTCGTACCATCACTTGACAGACTTCGTCAGATCGAGCCAAATTGCCAAGCATGACACATGCGCAGATCTGAAGTTGATCATCGTCGGCAACGACCCACGACTTCAATGTCTGCGAAAGAGCAGAATTGAGAGGATAGTGCTCCATAAACAGCGATGATGCTGAAAGTTCAGCCAGGGCTTGGTTAATCTTGAGACGTAGTTGGAGAAGGGCTTTAGTTTCCTCCACGGAGGATTGGTCGATTTGGATGGAGAAAGACCGGCGCAAGATAGCCAGGACACCTTCGACCATGCCGCTTGAAATGCAGATATTCTGGAACCGTTCGTTTTCCAAGTATTTGACGAGAGAATTTACCAGGGGCGAGTAGTACTCGAGAGTCATGTCTTCGTCCCGAGCGAGCTCCATGAGTAGCAGGATCGTGCCACCGGGAGAGTTCTCAATTCCTTGTACTGTTGATAAATACCCGCGTTAGAGTGGAGAGGCTAAGCACTGTGAATTTATGCAGACATACCTTGCTCCGAAGCCAGCTCAACCAAATCGTAGGAAAAGCTCAGTAGAGCATCGTTCTCCTTCATGGCACCGTCTTTGAGGAGTTTCAGCAGTATATATGCTGTCCTATTTGCAGCCATATGAGAGTGTGCGGGCTCTTGTTTTTCCCATTAGTTCGTTGTATTTGCCAGGGAGAAAGTATTATCTCACCGTAATCCATGCAGATATTGTAAATCACAGGGATCGCAACCTGAATTAACTCCGGGTTCAGGAAGTGCCTTATGACCGCAAGGGTGTAGTTGTCCTTGATAACAATGTCTCTGTTTTCATCTGATTGGATCTCAGTATCTGTCAATCAATTGCAAACTTTTTGAACATACCTGTATCAGCACACGAATTGCCAACGAGACGCAAAGCATGAAGTAACAGTCCAGTATCATGCTCTTCCTTAGATGAGATGATCTCCAAGAAGAACTTCAATATACCGGACTGGCCGAATGGAGTACGCCAGGACGCTTAGAACTGTTAACACCAACGTATCTAGCGGGATCGCTCAAAACTCACGGTCTCGGCTCCCGTTGGCTAGGACCTCAGCCACCTGAGCCAAGTACTCGGAATGGCAGGACCAGAGACGGTCAATAATGGTACGCACACTCTGCAGAGACTCGAGGTCTCGCTGGCCGCGGCGTGCATCGGCATCAGCTTGCTCCAGGGACGCGTGAAGTTCCTTGAGATCGAAGCTACCTGCAGCCTCGGCCGTCCCTTCGACATGCTCAATGATGCTTTTCAAGGAATGAAACATCTTCTCTTGTTCTTCAGACTCGATCGTCTCTGTGTCTCTGGATGGTAGAGATGTAGATATTTGGGGCAGGTCTTGGAGAACCAGATCCACAGAAGGCAAGTCGAGTCCTGAAGCCGGGGCGGGAGCACGGATAGCAGAGCCATCGCCAGCCAGGGCAGTATATATTTCACCTGAAGACATCGTTTTGTATATGGTGGACCGAGCGCCCAGGTGGCTGGCTTCGAAAGTGCGTGGGAGCAAGAGGAGAGTGGAGGCTCTTTCCCCCAGTCTTTACTTGGTCAGACGATAGAAGCCTAGTCAATTAATCACGTAGCATAAGTGTGCTAGGTAGACATTGATTCATGCACGAGGCTGGTGGCTTCGCAAGTGGAGGTTCGCGAGACTTCGCTTGGTGCAAAGCGTCCCAATCGCAGTTCTGCCTGAGGTTTATTCAGGCATCAACCTGGATCTCCAATTTGGGCAAAGCGTGGTGCCCTAGAAGAGGTGATACCGAGCTAACGGTGTTGATAATGAGTAAATGGTTGAAAGAATTGATCTGCTGATTATCGATTAAACCGAAATATCCGATCTATGAAATACATTGCTACATTTGTACGGTGAATTGTACCCGGTGTCATACAATCGGGCCAGGGGCCACTTCCGCCTTGCCAAGCATCTTCCCCCAAGTTGGCCTCTTGTGTTCCGTCAACATTGGACCCTCGACCCCGTCTCTCCTTCATACTTTGTCAATTGGGTCTGGTATCACTTCTCTCGATCCCATTACTTCTCTTTTGTCAACCGCTTGTCGTTTCTCCCTTTCCGCCTTCACCATGACGCGCGCTCAGCAAACTCTCTCCGTTCTCCTCCTCGTCTCCTCCGTACGTTAACACTAAGTCCCGGCGCTGGCACCTATTATATGAGTCTCACTCACGTCGCATGTAGCTCTACCTCTCTCTCTACCTCGGTCTCGTTCCCCTGAACGAAACTGTCCAAACCGAAATCATCCCCGTGGTACGTCGCGACCTTCCGACCCTTGTCTCCGAGAACAACAGGAACTAACGCCTGAATAATCGACTAGCTCCCCTTCTATGCGGTTATCACCTTCGGATGCTACCTCCTGGGTCGTCTGGGCCTCGCGATCTTCACATTTAATGACGTCCCCGAGGCACACGCCGAGCTGCAGAAGGAAATCGAGCTGGCCAAGGTTGAGCTGCGCAAGGGCAACGTCGACGTCGACTAAATCCCCCAAGGCCAGTATGTTGGTTTGGAGATGATAATCCGGCGTGGGCACCTGCAGAATCTAGACTTTGGATGCGGGGTTCTTCTACGCTTGTAAAGCTGCACCGGCGTTATGAAGCACGGTGCTTTTTAATTGCTATGTTCACCATCAATAAACATCCGTTTGATACCCTTCAACATTACGTCTTTTTCTGATGCGTCACGCGTGCCCGAAAGGAAGGGTGGTTGTATGGACTCGTGGGTGAAGGGGATAACTTTTCTAGTTCATCAAGGATATCGTAATATTAACATGCCCGTTTATGCCCTACACCGGGAATGGGCAGCCAAAACGCGGCAAAAAGCCACCAAGTATATCAGAGCGCCGCGCGGAACGGAATGCAGTTCGCATATGCAACAAGCTCCTGCTCAGACAAGAGGGTTCTCCTTGGCCAGGGCGTCGTGCTCATCGATGTCCCTATCGAAGATGTTAGATTATTACTTCGGCGCTTCAGGTAGGGAATATTCACTTGGCCTCCCAGGGGTAGCAGATCCACACGTCCTCGGTGGTGACGGAGGCGTGGTAGCGACCGCTCTCCATCATGTCGGTGGGCAGGACACCTTTCTTGGCCTTGTTCTTGTTCTATGGCAGACAATTAGCATCGACTCGAGGTCCACAAGAGTGTGAAATATGCGACGTACGTGCAGAACGTAAACGAAGAAGTTGGTCTTCTCGCCCTCGCGGCCGAGCTGCTTCTGAGCCAGCTCGACATCCTTCTCCAGCTCGCGCACGGCGTACTCCAGGGTGGTGCGGGTGTCGTCAACCTCGTCGACGATGAGGATGTTCTTGCCGATCAGGTTGGCCATCTCGAGCGAGCTCAGGTCGAGCCATTGCGTGCGGGTGACCTTGGTGCCGGGGACCTCCTCGGGATCGTCACGGCCGAGGTCCTCGTAGAGGGACAGACCGATAGCCTGGATGGGGATGTTGGGGTCACCAGGGCGCTTGAGGAAAGATCTGTTCGAGAAAAGTATATCAGATATACGCCCCAAATGCAGCACGATCAGGCAACATACCGGAGAATGCGAGCGGGGACGTAACCACCACCGCCAATAGCGATCATCAGGTTGGGGTGGAACTCCTTGAGGATGGTGTCGGCAGACTGCTGGCACAGCTTGTGCACCTACAGATTCTTCCGATTAGCACACCCCGGACTCGAAACTCGAAATTTGCAATCCAAGACACCGGAGGAGTCCAAAGAGACCCTGTGGCCAGCCACGACAGGGCTCTCCTGACATGATCATAGATTGGATGTGAAGGCAATAGAGATCCCGGCATACCTGGTTGTAGGTGACGTAGACCTTCTGAGGCATGTTGGCTGATTTCAAGGTTATAATGGCAAGATAAACTTGATTGCGACTGATAGAAGAGAAGCCGAGTGTAAGGTAGACTACACAAAGCGAAAGGGACCCGCGTCAGGGAAAGGAGGAGATGATCCCACAGAAAACGAAGAAAATTTCGGATCGGCATCTTTATCGGTACGCGGGGTCTTATCTCCGCTTGACACTTGACGCCCGCCGAACCTTTCCATTTACGGGGTAGAAGTATACATGTGACTTGTATGAAAAATTAAAACGGCGTCATTTCACACTTGCATCGCGTCTTCATAACTCGGGCCCTCAACTGTGTCACGGAATACCCTTCTGTCTCTCCCGAACCCCGTATCTACGTGTACCATGACGGCGCGGGGTATTCCTGCAGGAGCACGTATCGGCCCAGTTCTCGGTTCTTATAGGCCACCGGATCATGGAGTGTGTGGGTTCTGATGTCTCTCCAGAACCGATCGAGGCCGACCTTCAGCGCGGTTGCCCGAGCACCGGTAACCTCGAACACACCCGAGGTGACCCTCAGTCCGACGTCCGTGGTAACGACCTTCACGCTTGCGACCCACTCGGCAACGTCGCCTCTCTCCTCCGGCGTAAGCGCAGACCGATTGGTTGAATATTTGTTGTATAGCGCGGACAGCCGGTCACCCGCGCGGTCCGCCAGGGCTTCGGTGGCCCGGAGATGGGCGAAGAAGTTACCGTATCGCTCGAGAATGTAGAACTCGTCGGTCGCGGATTCCTTGTTGTCACCTCCAAAGGGCCAGGCGCGAGTTGATGCTGTGGTGTACTTCGAGGAAAATTCAAGGGCTCCAATGGCAATGCCCAGGTAGAAATTGCTAAAGACGAGTTGAATGCTAATAGATCCTGTTAGCAAGAGATTCGGGGAATGGGTGGCATATGATTCCTCACGTTGGAAGAAGCAGAGCTGGGAAAGAACCGGCCAAAACGTCTTCCCGGGGCTTCTTGGTGGCCTGATCCCATCCCAGTGCATCTGCCCAGGGTACGCGGACGTTCTCAATCTTCACACCTCCAGATTCGGTCAAACGCAGACCGATGTTATGCCAGTTGTGGGCGAAAATGATACCCTCCTGTTTAGTGGGAACCAGAGCAAATATGTGGCCATCGGTGCCCTCCAAAACGCCCTCCAGAACAGTAAGGTCGGACACGACACCGCCGGTGTTGAAATGTTTGGCTCCATTGAAGACAAGGTGGTCACCATCTGAACTGATCTTCAAATCGCTGTCTCGAGGGTTGACTGCACCGCCCACGAAGTAGTTGTTGGTGATGATCAACTCGTGGGTGCGCTCGATTTGCTCGGGTGTGCCAACAACATTCGCGGTGGTGGACCACAGGAGGTGATAGCCGAGTAGCATGCCAATGGAGCTATAAGAGGGATCATAATGTCAGCTATCTTCAGGAACAGGTATATAAGGATAGGGACGTGGTATTTCTTACCCGTCTGTTTTGGCGACCTCTCGAATTACCTGGTATCCAAGACTCCAGGGCTGCTCTCCGCCGCCATATTTCTTCGGTCCCAGGACCTTAAGGAGACCCGAGTGCTTAAGCAGGGCAATCTCAGCGCGAGGCGACTTATTCTCTTGGTCCCGCTGTGCTGCATCTTGGGCCAGGACTTCGGCTACTTCATGTGCTCTGGCCAGCCATGCATCGGCGTTTTCTGGAAGAGTAGACCACTTGGCTTCGTATGAAGCGTAGACGATGGGGTCTGTCGCTGGTACATTCGCTTGCGCCATGTTGGTATAGTAATCGAACCAAATAATCTAGAGCCTTTGTGGCTCGTAAATGCAGGGGAAGACCCGGTATTTCTAGTTGCGTCTAAGCCGCGAATGACATGCTGTTCATGGCAAATGATGCGATGAACATCAATCCGGCCCAACAATGGATCTTGACATTGCAATCATTTCGTCAGGCGGGTGGAATATGTCGTTATCGGCAGAGAGAAATGGAGCAAATCAGGCTCCACAGCAAGAGAACTGCAGTTGTCCAAAATACATACATAGCACTGGCGGACCATCACAAATTATTAAAGTTATTGCGCAATTGCCTATCCTTCTCATCCTGTAATACTCGGCCGAGATCCTACATACTCGTGAACTTCTCCAATTTGACCCCAATCACACCATCTATTCCCCCTTTCCCTTCTTCTTTCCAAAAAGCCGTGAAGTGTCACCCAGTGGGATGTCCAGGAGAGAGTCCTGCAGTAACAGGTGAAACACAATGTACCATCCCACCAATCCCGCCAGGAAACAAAATACTCCGCCCGATTTCTTGAGAGCAGTAGACGATGCAGCGTGGCCATCTGCCGCGGCAAAGTAACTCGCTGCCACGGTCAGGAATCCAAGATCGACGAAAAGGAATACCAAAATATACGCAACATTCGTAGGAAGTGATGCGACCAAGAAGGTGAATACAAAAACAGTCCACAGAATCATGAAGAATCCCACGGCATTGTTATACTGGACCGTATCGCTTCCGCCATATGCCTGTGCAACACCAAATGCCGGGGTCAATATAGCACCGTAGCCTGCATAGAACAGACCTATCATCGTGGTCAGTATTTATATTCGGCTGTTCTTGTTTCGTGATCCTACCAAATGCGCTGAATACAGTGTAGGCGAAGCCATTTCCGATCGACAGCTCCCACTGCGCTGTAACGACCAAGCCAAATGCTGAGATGAAGAAGAAGTTTCCGACAAATACATTGTCCGTAGTAACTCCTCGCCACTCCATCAGGCTCAATGAGAGAGTCGTCAACGTTGTTCCGAAGGCTCCTAAGGCTAGGGCCGACTGTGTCCCACGTCAGTTTTTTGCTCGGTTATCCAAGTCCAATAGACCTACCCCGGCACCAAGAGTTTTGGAAGTCACGGCTGTATATGGGACGGGGGATCCCTGTTGTTCGGGATCCACCGACCCAGTGGCTTTGTCGTCTTTGACGATATCTTTGGATGTCGTGGAACTCATCGTTGGTTTTGTCGAGTACGTTCTGCTCGGACAAGGATGAATTGAGGATTAGAATTCTTGGAGATGACCCAAGTTAGTTTCTTCTACCCCGGTGATGCGTGAGATTGCCTTATATAGAACGGGTCATCGCATCATCGTGAGTATATATGGCATCAAGACCATCCTCGGGTTTTCCCCGCGCCAAAGTTTTACGATCTGCGTGGCTTTGCTGTGGGTGGAGTTTAAATTGAAAATCAAAATTTTGTGGGAGGTGTGGATTTCCCTTTTTTCAGAAGAAAAAGTTCGGTGCCATGACTTGGTGTGAGCATGGCACAATCCCATTTCAAATGATGTGCTTATCTCGATCCTGCGGTTTGATCTCCATTCGCCCGGATAACGTAGAGCATTTGCACATGAATGATCTTTTTCAGACGAAACCCCCCCCCCCCCCCCCGATCTTTCCCAGTTTGTAGATCATCGGAGCCTCGTCTATTTATGAAAACATAGATCCCTGAAGCATTTGACTGCCCTTTCCTAGGTCAATTGTAGTCTCCTAGTATGACTACCTAGATTATGATGAGGTCTTGGGGTGATTGATGTGAAGTCGATTGATTGGATTTTATTTTTACTATGATAACAGAACATTTGTGTTGCCTTCCAAGGCCTATAAAGTCTCGGATCCGGGAAGTGTTGCATGCCGACCGTGTATATATATCCAGTGGACCCTTCCAAATCCCGACCAAACGCAATTATTTCTCACGAGCTTAAGTTGTTGACATGTGGAGAAAATGTTCGAAAGGAAGAGTCCATAAGTGGTTGTACCTGAATATTACCTTTCTAACGAACTAGAACCCTTGCAGAGGTATATTCTAGCGTACCTGAATGATCGCTTCACCTTATTCCAGTGCAGATTCCGTCAAAATTGGATTTTGTGTTATATCCATTTCCCCGAATATTCTGATACGTAAGGGCTTGTGGTTTAGGGGTATAATGCTCGCTTCGCATGCTTACAGCGATTCTGCGAGAGGTCCCGGGTTCGATTCCCGGCGAGTCCATGTTTTTGCCAATTTTTGGCTCGTCCCGGGGCGGATACGGTGGGTAGCTGGAACGTGGAATGAATCGGTGCAGAAGAAGCAAGTCATTGCTACCGCCTGCCCATTAGAGTTCCTGTTCGTAATTGTGGCGTTGAGTCTCGGGGGTTGAGAAGATAATGAATGACCGCTCCTGTTGCTCCCCTACAGATCCTGACTTGCACAGCGCTTGATGGGTAAATTAGATCGTTGGCTTCCTTCCAGCCAACAATGATCGAATTCGATGAACTTTTAACTCAACTGAAATAAATATATAGAAGAAAGGCATAAAGAACAACGCTCAAAGCAACGTTTGGAATTAGGGGAATCGTGATAGGGAGTTGATTGTTGAATCAAAAAGAGCCGAAAAGTCTCCAGACAAAGCCTAAACAAACGTGTTATCGTCGGAGGCATCCCCATTGGGCTTGAGATTAATAATCTCAAACCCACCCTCGTCTCGATCTTCACCTTTCTGGGGCCATAGAAGCTGGTGCGTAAGAATGGCCCGGATCATCCTGTAACAAACAAAGAAGTACATGAGAAGCAGAGGAAGAATTGCTGCACAGCCAACAATGTTGATCGGTTTGCATGAAAATGCCTTTCCAATAGCGAAGGTAGCAGTGATCAAGGCGGTATTCGGGAACACGAACGAGAACCAAGTCATCGAGAACTGCAATCGACCCGGGCCGATTGCGGACCAATGGGCTGCACTTGCAATGATAAAGAAGAATATGGCCAGTCTGTCAAGGTGTCAGTGCCGAATAGAAGAAAACAAAGCAATTGACCTACCCCCACAGCCACAACATGGCGAAGTCGACCACGACCCTCAATATATCAGCTGCCAGTTCACCATTGCCCATAAAGTCAGGTGGAAAAGAGCGTTTCGCTGAAGATGCCATGTTCACGAGGCCGGCGACCGTAAAGCCGCTCGGTCCCACTGAAACGAACATTCCCGGTCGAATGTTTTCCTTAGGGAGCTTCTGCGTCATGAGTCGATAGATAAAGGCCGAGTATACCATCAATGACACCAAGAACCCGACTCCTTGAATGGTAGTGGCTCCCACGATGATACGAAGGGAACGCGAAGGTTCCAGCTTAGCGCAGAGAATGCCAGCATGGGGACCGATAATGAGCATTGGGTAAGCGGGAAAGATCCAGACTGGAGTCATCTGGGCGATGGTGAATGTTTGGGTGGACCAGCTGCAGCGTATTAGCGACGGAAATTCCATCAAGTGCAACCGAATCTTACAGAGTGAGATAAATGCCAGCTGAAAATAGTACAGCGAGACCGGCATCTATCCAAAACAGTATGCCAACTGCCTCGAGTAACCACGGTCCAGCTTTTCCAGGACCATACTGGGAGATGTTGATGAGGATTGTGCCGAAAGAGACCACCGATGCAGGGATAAATAGAGACTCTGTCGGATGCATAAAAGACGCTTTGAAGGTATAGGGGTAGTAATAGAACCGAGCAAGTAAAAGACCCCAAACGAAAAGGTAAAGTGCGATGTTGATCAAAAAGACAACGACTCCAATAGTTTCCAGGCCCTTGAAGCGGTAAGGGACTACTGCACGTTAGTTAGAGGCTCTAACTGGGAGTGAAACCGCTTTACCTTCGTATAAGACATTGGCCAAACCACCCGTGGCCATGGTAAGTGTGAAATAGGCCCAGGTAACATGGCGAATCCGTTTCCTCCAGCTGAGACGAGAAGGTGGCGAATCAGTGACTCTTCGATTGAGACAGAAACTGTCCTGATCTCGAGAAGGGTTGTATTCCTTATTGGTAGTCGCATCCGTCACCCGGGACGAGGCTCTCTGCAGAGCGGCCTCCAAAGCCGTGGTGTGGACCGCGCGCACAGCGCTGCTGGGGCTATCACCAGCGAGTTCTGATAGGGCCTGCTCGGCGTCTTCTATAGTAGGTGTGCGATAACCATCATCGCCCGGACTCCTCATATGCCGGGGAACCTGAAGTTCATCCATGGCGATTTCAGTCCAGCGGAGGAATATGGAGCCCAAGCGCAGATAGCCTTCCGTCTTTTGCCACCCTTTTCCGTGCCACCTGTCGTGAGATAACCATATACCAAGGCGAAATATCTTGATGATCACAGAAAGCCGGACATTCCGGGAAGATTATAAGGCGGGGGAGGTTGAGTTTTTTTATGTGAAATAGGGTCGAAACGCGGAGACCATGGATTCTGGGATCGACGGTCATTCGACGTGGATACCGGGACGCACCCTGTAACCCTCTGCGCGAATGGGCCTGGATGACGCGGATCGGGCTCTCGGACTATGTGCACTAGTGGAAAAGGAGACCATCGTAAAACCCCGGAGTCGAAAGGCACTTCGACTAGGATGGAGACAGTACGTGGGGCGGGTATTAGTTGCGTCGCCGGATTCGATTCGTCGAGTTTAGTTTCGCTCGGGAATCGGCACGTTCAACTTGCGGTAATTGGCTCCGACCGTCTTTCCTCAACTGTGTCTCGAATATTGTCGCTAGTATGTAGCATGTTAGCAAGGCTCGGCAAGGCTATGGTGTAGATGAAATTGCAGAATTGGTATGTTTATGAAAATCATCGTGCCTTGCTGTTGATCCGGCCTTTGATAGAGCGGGGCGTGACGCCATCGGTCCGTCGGCCTAGCATAACTCGACCTCGAGGGAATGCATGGCCGCTATGATTGACAGGTCCAGTTGATGAGGTTCGGTGCAAGTTCGGTAGGGATCGTCGATGCCATGCATTCAAGTTCCAATGGTTCCTGTCAGGCACGAGAGGTCCAAAGCCGAGTGGTTGGGTCGGCGGAGGCCATCCGAGATCTTGGCAGACGTTGATTCAAGCCATTACCTCGTACTGTGGACCAGATAGAACCAGGGATCCCTCATTTAGATCGCATTCTATTTCCGACCTCTTTTACTTCTTCCTCTTTCCCCGAATAGGAAACGATGACCAAAAGAAGAGATAGGGCTTAGGGTTGCAAGGCTTTCCGAAGAGCCGAGGCATCTCAAGCTATCGTGATCGCCTGAGACTTGAGGTGCATTCGAACATCAACTCTATCCCCCCGTTGAATGTCAAACTTCACCTCTGTTATTCTCCTAGAGGAAACGCATCAACCATGCCAGGAGTTACGGATAATCGCAAATCCGTGCTGATCACAGGGTGAGATCTGCCTTCGCGAGATACCGGCGCCCCCCTGCTGACGACGATAGATGTTCTCCCGGCGGCATTGGAAACTCCCTTGCGCGCGAATTCCATCGGAGTGGACTGCGCGTGCTAGCCACGGCCCGGGATGCCGCGAATGTTGCCGATCTGGCCGAGCTGGGTATTGAGACCCTGAGTCTGGTGGTCGATGACCTGGAGAGTGTCAAGGCGTGCTTTGCAGACGTCGAGACCAGACTCGGAGACAAAGGCCTTGACTATTTGGTGAATAATGCGTGAGTGTTCTTTTGCTTCTACTTGAGTATATATGGCTAATCTTGTATAATCAGCGGCCGAAGTATGTCAACAAGATGCTGAGTATACCCTCCAGCGACTAACTCATCGTAGACTATACGGTACCTGCCATGGAGGTGGAGATTTCTGAAGTGCGCAAGACCTTCGAGACCAACCTATTCGCCGTGATTACCATGTGCCAGACATTCCTGCCGTTGCTTATCAAGGCCAAAGGCACCATTGTCCAGGTTGGATCCGTGGCTGGGGTTCGTCCAAATCATCTCCCTCGTCCGAGAGGGTTTGAAATTACATGTACTGATGAGTGATACTAGATCATCCCCTACGTGTTTGGATCCGTTTACAACGCGTCCAAGGCCGCGCTGCACTCGTTCAGTGACACCCTCCGAGTCGAGCTGGCTCCTTTCGGGTACGATTTTGTCCGTTTTGTGTGTTGAACATACATTAACCATATCGATAGAGTGCACGTTACTACTGTGGTCACCGGAGGCGTGCAGTCTCGCATTGCACGTACTAAGCGGACTCTGGTGCCGAATTCAATGTACGCACCTATCGAGAGTGAGTTTACGCGACGAGTCACACACAGCCAGTATAACGCGATGCCCCATGATGCCTACGCTCGCAGCGTAGTAGCCCAGGTTCTGTATGGCCCGGCGCCCTGGCGCTGGTTGTGGCCATGGGCCCGCGGTCGCAAGGCATGGATCTGGGAAGGACACCGCAGCTGGTTGATCTGGTTCTTGGTCGGAGGCTGGGCATGGAATGGTCTATTCCAGCGGGCGATGACGAATACCTTCAAGCTGTGGAAGCTCAGGGCGAGTAAATAGAAGTCCGAATCGGCAAGTAGGTAACTGTGAAGTAAGAGAATCAAAGAATCCGGGATATTCGCGTCTGCGCCCGAGGTACGGCTGAGTCATCCAGGGACGGCTGCTGGTTGGCTGCGACACCCGCGGCGCAATTGCCATCCCGAGAAAAAGAAAGCTGTTCTCCCGAACCCGACCTTCCATAACACCTTTGGGCTTCATACCTTCACTGCCTACTCTCACCCCCTCTCCTCTCTTCCACCCCCTCATTTCATCATGTTCAAGCTTGCCCGCGGTCGCCCCATTGCCGCGGCTTTCAGAGCTGCGACGGTGAGTTCTTCCCGATGCCGTACTCTCGGGCCGTACCCGATTTTTGTCGATGGTATACTGATGCGACGAATGCTATCCAGGAATCCTCCGTCCAGTCTCGTCTTGCCCAGCAGCAGAAGCGTAACCTGTCTATCCACGAGTACCTGTCCGCCCGTCTCCTCAAGTCGGTATGTGAACCGCGTCCCGATCCCTGCCTCGGTCGCGAGGATTCTTTTTTTCTGACCGGGCCGGGTCGCTGATAATGAATACAGTATGGCATCGGTGTTCCCAAGGGCGAGGTCGCTCACTCTGCCGAGGAGGCTGAGGCCGTCGCCAGATCGATCGGTATATCCTGCCTCTTCCCGCAAACCCCCTACCTGGGCGCTTCTAACTAAACATGACCAGGTAACGACGACATGGTTATCAAGGCCCAGGTTCTCGCCGGTGGCCGTGGTAAGGGTCACTTCGATAACGGTCTGAAGGGTGGTGTCCGCGTTATCTACTCGTGAGTAGTATCGATGGTGTTGGTTGCCGAAGATGGGATCTAACTTTATGGCTTCTAGTCCTACCGAGGCCAAGATGTTCGCCGGCCAGATGATCGGTCACAAGCTCATCACCAAGCAGACCGGCGCCGCCGGCCGTGACTGCAACTCTGTTCTTATCTGTGAGCGCAAGTTCGCCCGCCGTGAGTTCTACCTCGCTGTCCTGATGGACCGTGGTACCCAGAGCCCTGTCATTGTCGCTTCGTCCCAGGGTGGTATGGATATCGAGGCTGTCGCCAAGGAGAACCCCGAGGCCATCATTACTACTCCCATTGACATCAAAGTCGGTGTCACCGACGATATCGCCCGCACCATCGCGACCGACCTTGGCTTCTCCGAGCAGTGCATTGAAGAGGCCAAGACCACCATCCAGAACCTCTACAAGGTCTTCATGGAGCGTGATGCTACCCAGATCGAGATCAACCCCCTGTCTGAGACCTCCGACCACCAGGTTCTGGCTATGGATGCCAAGCTTGGCTTCGACGAGAACGCCGAGTTCCGCCAGAAGGAAGTCTTCTCGTGGCGCGACCGCTCCCAGGAGGATGCCGATGAGGTCAAGGCAGCCGAGTATGAACACACTATTACCCACAACAGTTGAGGGCCATTTCATCTAACATTTCGAATCTAGGCACGGCTTGAACTTCATTAAGCTCGACGGTGATATTGGCTGCCTGGGTAAGAACCACCGGCAACTATTGATGTACACTCGATAGCTAATACAGCAACAGTCAACGGTGCCGGTCTTGCCATGGCCACCATGGATATCATCAAGCTGAACGGCGGCAGCCCCGCCAACTTCCTTGACGTCGGCGGTGGTGCTACGCCCGCTGCCATCAAGAGCGCTTTCGAGCTGATCACCAGCGACCCCAAGGTGTCCGCCATCTTCGTCAACATTTTCGGTGGTATCGTCCGCTGCGACGCCATCGCCCAAGGTCTGATCAACGTTGTGCAGGAGATGGGTCTGCGCACTCCCATCGTCGCCCGTCTCCAGGGTACCAACATGGAGCAGGCTCACAAGCTGGTATGTATTACCGTTTCACCCGGTCGAGTGACCTATACTAATAATGCATTTAGATCAACGAGTCTGGTCTTAAGATCTTCTCCATGGAGGACCTACAGAACGCCGCCGAGAAGTCGGTTCAGTTCTCCAAGGTCGTCAAGATGGCTCGTGAGATCGATGTCGGTGTTGAGTTCACCCTGGGCATCTAAGGATCTCGTAGAGGGCATGCATTGGGCCCGTGGACTGTCGCGGGGACATTCTAGAGAGACTTTGTGATGCTACGGCGCCCGTTCCTGTGTCATTTAATTTTCTTTTGTCACTGTATTCTTGAGTGTTTCTATGACGTTTATATCATTTCCTAATTGGAAGGGGAACTGAGTTGATCTGAGTTTTCGGAGAGCCGTAACTTGTTTAGAAGCTCTGCTTTTTAAGACTAAAAGATGCCCCGAGATCAATTCGAGAACACCGAAGCAAGTCCTACTGTAGGTTCCATACCAATTGACAATACCCGTTTGAATTCTGGTTGAAGCATGGGGACCCGAGTACGATTGATTGTAAAGGACGATCCGGATCTCCTTACGGTAGACTCTACTTCTTTCCAACGCTCCATAGTATGCCCCCTTATTGCTAGCCTCTCAAGGTACCCGAGACTTTATCCTAGGTCTCTTTGTTAGCATTCATGAAACCTTGTTCGAGACAGTTTTCGACGTATAATTGTAGACGCGCTAGACTGATTACACCTACTGTGGACAGAAAGGACCGATACGTGAAATGCGTAAGAGCTAGGGCAAAGGTTCTCGCCCAGTGGGAACACGTAAGAATGGCGATGAGCTAGCATAGAGCTATCGGCGACGGGGGAGAAATAGTGCGGTTCGGCAGTGAAGAGCTCGGGACGAGTTAAAGTTCGAGCTGAGAGTGTACAAGGTGTGGAGCAGCACTCTCATTCCTCTTGATTTTTTGCCCCCTTTTCATTCTCCACCATCACCACTCTGCTCTCTGCATCTTAACTCAGCCTCATCCTTGTACAACTTCGATCCCGGCAGCCTTCGACCTTTCCCGTTGAGCTTCCCAGCCAGAGCCGACCTCGCGCCTTTCCGCCCCCCTCCCCCCTTCCCCGCAGCTTCAACCTCGCTCTATCCGCCCATCCCTGGACCTCAATTCTCTGGCGCGATGACTGACCTGATGTGTATGCTTGGGTGTTGATCTGCGTCCGGGCTCCGCGATACTCCCTTCTTTCCCACGTTCTCCCCGCCCACGAGCGCCAACCTTAGCGCAACCGATTTGCATCCCCTCCCGACCTTCACTCGTCGCGAGACAGAGTGAGCGATACGCATTGGCGCTCTTTGCATTTTCACGGAGCGTCACCATCGATCGCCCCCTACCGTCCCTGCTTCGCGCGACATGAGTGGTTTAGCCGATCCTCCTTCCTCAAGGCAGACCTTCACCGGAGCTCCAGACGTTCGCGGTAAGACACGAAATCTTCCGGTCCTTCCATCCTCTGCGCATCACTCCGCCGCTGCAATGGTGATCACACCTCCTTCCTCCGGGCCAACTGGCATCGCGCCCGTTCACAGTAGTCCCGATGGCGACCGGGGGATCAACGCCAATGGCCCCGAAGCTGGGAACACAAGTAATCCCCCAAACCCGGCCGTTGGGGCCGCAGCCGCAGCTCAGCAACCCAAAGTGGTACAGACTGCTTTTATCCACAAGCTATATAAGTACGCTCCGGGTCTCTTGGTCCCCAACATACTTTGAGGCAGCCGCTAACCCTAAGGATAGCATGCTTGAAGATAGTAGCATCCAACACCTTATCTCTTGGTCAAGCACCAACGATAGCTTTGTCATGTCACCAACCTCGGAGTTCTCCAAAGTTTTAGCGTCAGTCTCAATTGCCCTTCTTGCTCTTCGTATTCTTTGATCGCTGACACCATGAAAGCCAATACTTCAAGCACACCAATATTTCTTCTTTCGTCCGACAACTGAACATGTACGGGTTTCACAAAGGTGTGTTTGTCTGACCCGATTACCGAGACAAATGTTGATTTAATTTGGCAGTGAGCGATGTATACCATACGGGATCTCCAGACTCTGCGTTGTGGGAATTTAAGCATGGAAATGGCAATTTCAAACGAGGTGACTTGGTCGGCCTTCGAGAGATCAAACGACGTGCGTCACGACACGCCTTGATTCATCGCGACTCATTCCCTGGCCATAAGCCTGCTCCATCACAACCGGGTACTCCCGCGGAACCCGTTACGGATGCGACTGAAGCCAGACTCATGAACCTCGAACACACCCTCTATGACATGCATAATCGTTTGGCTCGCGCGGAGGAAGGCAATGTAGCGCTAAATTCGCGATGCCAGAGCATGGCCGAGGGACTTGCAAAATGCTATCATGTATGTCCATCCCTTTTAACCCGGTAGGTCCTCACTAACTCATCTCATAGTGGACTCATTCCATTTCTCGCTTCCTCTCAGCAGTTGTCCCTGACAGGGAATCTCCTCTCTACCGTGACAGTATGGAAGACCCGTTTCGCCCTTTGCCGAATGTTTACTAACAGCTTTTAGTCTCGAGCATGCAAAGGGAAGTCGAAAAGCACTTGGAAGCAGTCCGTGCCATGGAATCTGCTTCCGACACTCTCATGCCGCCTCGCCAACCATACTTCGGGAACTTACCAGTGGAAGCTGGACCGCCGTTATCCCCTCGTCAATTACCCCAAGATGATAGCCGACGGCCGTCCATGATGGACCCATCTCGATCAAACATGATTCGACCGCCTGTTCCCCCGCATCTCGCGTCACCTCGTCGCTATGGTTCCATCGGAGGCGCCAATGCACCACCTAATTATAATCGGTCACAGGTTCCTCCAGTTGCACCGCAACAACCAGCACCCCATCCTCTATCGATATCCACTCCCCCGGGACCTAACCTTGGCCGCCGTCACACGTTTGCAGACATTCGGCAAGCCGATTGGCCTCCGCCGGGAACTTCTCCTTTCCCACCCGGTGTCACCGGAAGTGCACCTTGGCCCTCGTCTCCGAACCGGGCACCGGCATCCAGTGACCAGCAAGTCCGGGATGTTCTCGCCCAGTACGAGATGGGTGCGCCGCGCGCGCGTCTTCAGGACCAATCCCGTCACGCAACTCCACCAGCCGGTGCCGAGCCATCCCCATCAATCCTCAGCGCTGACAATGGCTGGACACTCGGAGGATCTAGATATCCTCGTCAAGAATCGTCCCTGCCAGCCACCCGTCGTTCCAGCATGGCAAGCAATGTCCACTCGCTCCTGAATCCCGCTGATACTGCCGAACGGCCGGATGAGGAGCAGCAGGAGGATCGCAAGCGAAAGCGCCTGGAATAAAGACCAAGACCATAACAATTGGAAATACGACGAGAGTGCCATGGCATTCCGACAACTTCATCTACACACCCCGCTTGGCTGAACTTGATCTTTTGGCCCCACCAGCATACGTTCAACAAACCCATGGATCTAATCCACCTCTTGGACAGCACTGGTATCTTTGAAATAAAACCGCAAAGGCCACTTACCTACCTTTTGGAGGATATCGACAGCAGCCTGTCTTTCCTTGCGTTTGTAGATGTCCATTTTCTCCTTCTTCCTTTATTTTCCTCGGACTTCCCAGATGAGAACGCTGTCGGTGCCGAGTGACGAAAAGTCTGGGGTTATACTTCATCCTCAGCATCTCATATATTCTGGGGTCGGCGGAACCCAAAAAAATACTGGCATCTAGAAGAGATTGGAATGGAATTTGTATTCTATACCTGCGCCCATTTAATGCAATTGAGGAGATACTATGCTTTCATATATCATAGGTGAATATCCTGTACAAATCACCGGTCGACAGAACACGCGGGTTGTAGGTAGCGCAGACAGAACGTCCCTGGTGCGCGATGCCATGTACTCATTGGTCTGTGTGAGCCGGCCAAGGCTTTTGAAGTTCGAACCCGTCGAGTAGGACAGGTTGGTGATGCCGCTCCGGAAAAGCCAAAGGGAACAGATCAATAGAGAGATCTTGATGCTGGGAAGACAAATACTGTCATCTCTCATCTCTTCTTCCTCTTCTTCGATCGCTCTGCTAGTAATTCATCCAAGTAACTCGTTGCCTTCTTCCTCCCCTTAGACGGAGGTTTTGAAGGTGCCTCTTTCGTAGGTACCGACTCACCACCGTCTACCTCCTCGGAAGTCTGATCATTACCTGGCACAGTCGTCTTTTTGGCATGAGACGGCTCTGCCTTCCTCTTCTTTCCAACCATGGCCGCCCGGCCTTCTTCCTCGTCATCGGATTCTTCGCTCTTGGCCGGTGTACCGGATGCGGTCTTCGCAGATGCAGGACCAGCATTCTGTGGCGTAGGCTTATTTGCAGCAGCGGCCTTCATGACTTTATCGTAATTCCTTCCAAGCAATTGTTTGCGTAGTTTATCGTTGGAGCTGAGTTCGGTTCGGTTCCAGCTTCCGTCGGCGGCTTTTTCGGGGAGAGGGGCGCCGACTCCGAGTCTAGAGGATATAAGAATCAAAAAATAGGAAAAAAAAGTAGACATTCAACTTACGTCTCTGGTACAGCAGTGAAGATCTCATCTTCTTCGCGCTGCAATTCCTCCTCGGACTTGACGTGGGATAGTTCGTCGTCGGTCTGCGCGGGCAGCCATGATGAGACGAGCCGCTGGCTGCGCGCAAGCGCGACATTTGCACGATTGAGAATAACGTCAGAGTCGCTCTTGGAGGCAGCCATTTGTTGAAAAGTGCGAGGGGGAAGAAGCGATGCGCGCAACTTTTTTGCGATAAAGCATATCGAAGGCGGTGAGAGCTGCGATAAAGAGGGAACTGCGTAATTCATACATCTGCAGATCAGCTCGGACTGACAGCAAAATCATGGACCCCGAAGTTCAAGGTGTCCTGGACCGTTTCCGAACGCTTCCAAAGTCGAGTCGTCGAGATGTGTGTGTGTGTTCTTCTCATCTCTGATCGAGTCATCGCTGACCCCGTTAAGCTACCGTGGAATCTTGGACCAGCTACGCC
Organism: Penicillium sp. S103-07; assembly: GCA_037042055.1. Taxonomy (NCBI): domain Eukaryota; kingdom Fungi; phylum Ascomycota; class Eurotiomycetes; order Eurotiales; family Aspergillaceae; genus Penicillium; species Penicillium sp. S103-07. The sequence goes on from JAXQJQ010000053.1 coordinate 83,103, forward strand.
GTGATGAATGGCGGGTGGTAAAAGAACGTGCCGATCAAACATCTTTCGAATGCGACATCTTAGGCAATCTACCTATCGAGATCGCTCTACTTGTTACTGCTCACCTGCACCTGGCTGATCTGTTTGTTCTCCAACGGGTAGGTATGTCGCCATGTCTACACAATATGCCTTGGCTAAACACTTCCGCAGGTGTCAAGACGATGGCAGGAGGTTTTATCTTCACCTATAGTACAGTGGGCTACTATTCAAGCAACCACAGGTCAAGACTCAGCAGCACAGAACTCTGACCGTTCTTCTCCTGCCCAACTTCTCAAAAAGAGACTTCGTATGGAACGAGGTCAACCTACCTCAACGTTAAGGCTACGCTCACCCTTTTCGATCGAATACGACGTATTGATGCACTCTGGTGGCGTGGGGTATTTCAAGAATATCTATGCATGGCTGGATGGTACAGATGGTCGAACGTCTGTCTGTATTTTGAATCTCCGATCCGGAAAGATGGATCGCGTAACGACGGAGAATCGCGAGCAGCTCTCAGAGCTTAACATCTCAGAGAGGCTCGTTGCGGTGATATCAACACAAGGGTATTTCATGCAACCTCCCGCTATGCTTCTTGTGCAACCCTAATTGAACTCTCAATAGGTACTGCCATGTTTGGGATATCGAAACCCTAGAACACAAGGCTTTCCGACTGGCTTCGCTTGCCTACCGTCATTTCTTGATAAGCGGAATCAAGGTTTTGCTTGCGTTCTCAGATTATGTTGTCCACTGGGGCTTTGACTCCGGAATTGCTCGCACAACCAATGTCGGTTCAGACGTCGCTTTGTTGGCATTGGACCCTATCGAAGACCAGTTTACAGTTGCGTCGCTTTGCAACATCCAAGAGGACCTGTCCCCGGGTCTCTCCAGGATTGGTGGCCAGGCCGATCAATTACGGCTAGACATCGAGAAATATGCCATCGGCAGTGTCGACAGGTTCAACTCCGTCCTCAAAAAATACCAGAAGCTTCCTTTTGAAAACGCCTCCGAGTGGATCAAACCAGCGTCACATAATCAGCACATAAATCATAACCAGAGCAGCGCGTTCTTGGAAAGATCCTTTTCATCGCCATCAGATAGTGATGTCGCAACAGGCGGAGTCCATCCGATCGGATCTATAGTCTACTTCACACTTGACACGACCAGGGACCAGGTCGACGTGCACATCTTGGCTGACATTCCCAAGACACCAAACATAGCTTTCCTGGACCAGAATTTGATCTATGCATCTGGGCGGAGCAAGAAGTTACAGATCTTGGGCCCCCAAATCAGCACGGCAACGTTTCAGGGGACCCGACATGATTATGCAGTCCAGCGCTCGCTACCACGTGTACCTTGCGAATGGATTTATGGGGATAACGAATTTGTGGTCCTCGTCAACATGGAGGACGTTGAGATCTGGAATTTTGATGAGGACTGGCAGCCTGCCGAGATACACCAGACATAGCAATTGGAGCGCAATGAGAAATGCAGATAGTCTATTAAGTATTGTACATGTTTTCCGAATATGAACGATCTAAGCTATAATTTCGCCTTCAACGATGACTGTTTCCCATCGAGGCGAGACCGTTTCGGGAGGGACGATGCGGTGGAGATCGCGGCCTAAGACATCCGTAACTGTCTGCACCAAAGCAGCGGACAACTCGTCACGGAGTACTTGGATCATCAAGCGATTGTCTTTATCACCAGACAAGCGATTTGCAGTAGAGAGAAGCCTGTGGTAAGTGCGCAAGCCCTATAGTTGAACACGACGTTAGTAGTGAAACAGAAACGAACCTCGGGAGGTCGAGACTTGCCTTAGAAATTCGGTGTCGGAGATCAACGACGTGCGCAACAGCTTTTGACGCCGAAACCGATGAACCTTTCATGTTGAGTTTTACGTGCAAGAAATCCTCCACAAGAATAGAGTCGCCGTCCATTCTTTGTCTGCTTCCGAAGAGACATGTGGAGAGCGGACTGACGAGAGAAAGTTCAGAAATTAACATCATGTTGGGTGAGAACTGTTTCTTCCTGCCGTAGACAGCCACAGAGCCGGAGCGATTTCCGTCACAGCTAGGGCTGAAACCATACACGGTCGGTCTGTCACCTTCTGAGTGGGTTGAATATTGATAGGCGTTGCCGTTTTTGTAGGTCTTGGGGTTTGCGATGCGCGGAGACAGGCAATTCAGTAGCAACGTTTTGATGAGAAGGGCATTATCAGAATTGGTATTGAACTCCAGGCCGCCGAATTGATAATTCTTCTTGTCGGTGGTTGTTTGAGAGAGGTCGATGAACCCCTTCCGATCCATTTGTGCAAGGATTTGATTAGCCGCGCTGTAGGCCTCGCGGTAGTCGTTAAAATAAAGGAAATTTGAATAGGCGAAGTCAGCGGCCGCCGATGGGCCATTCTCCAGCCATTCCTTCCGGATAGCTTTGAACGCGTTGATAGTGCTGATCTGATCGCTAGCAGAACCTTTGGCAAAGGCATGGCGACGATCTCGGCGCGAAATCTGTTGGGCTTCAGTCTTGGACCGTTGAAATAGATCCCCGTCCAGACCGATAACCCCTAAGATCAACATGGGATCCAGGCAGCGGAAGATCATGCCCAAGAGTACCAGCTTGCCAAGGAGCGGATGAAGAGTTAATTGGAGGAGGTGTTGGCCCAAATTAGTGATCTTTTCGCCCCCGTTGAGATTTATTGCTGACATTCTCTCCAGATACTGGACGGCAAAGGCGACCTTGTCATCACCTGGTGGTTCAAGAGCTCCCTTGAAAAAATCCGAGATGGTCGATTCCGGGTCGATGTGCTTTGCATGTAAGCACGCGTCTTGAATATCAGTGCGCAAAATCTCCGGAGCATTGGTGACCCGGAGAGAATTGTAGCGCTGTTGAGTGCCGAGGAAGAAATACTGTCCATTCTTGACTCTGCCTGCTCGACCTGCCCGTTGAGAAGAGCTAGACTGGCTGATCCAGCACAGGGCCATCCGGTTGGAAAGTGTCCTTTGGTCGGAAATCAGTTGGTTCACTCTCCCGGAGTCGACGACATACTCGACATCCGGGATCGTGAGAGAGGCCTCGGAAATGTCCGTTGACAACAAGATCCTCCGACATCCATGGGGCACCTTGAGAGGCAATTTTTGAAGTTCCTCCGGGAGGTCAGAATGTAATTTCAGGATGCGGAATAGGTTTTCATCTTGGAAGTTGAGCTCCATTTTGCCCGCGGAATTATTCAGCATTCCCTCCACAGAAAGGAGCTGTTGCATGCCTGGGAGGAAGACCAGAACGGCACCGCCTTTGGTGGTTTTAAGGATGTGGAAAATCGTTGCACAAACTAAACCAAGGGGAATGATTGGATCTTCATCGTGAGTCTTCGCAACAGTCGGATCAGGAGCATGATCCCTGCTCAGATCCTCGCCGACAGCATCCATGGCAGTTTCTGTAGGGCCCTCGGCGATGTTAGGCGGAGGAAACTGTTTGTAGTGATTTTTAAGGAACTTCGCAGTATCAGCTTCTTTCAGTAAAGGTACAAGCGCTTCTGAACTTGGTGAGGTCTTCAAAATTCCAAGCACTTCATCGAGGTAGTTCCGTTGGACATGGTATTGACGCCCGGGAATGGAAATGTGTGGAGCGGGAAGCAGTGTCCCATCTGGCCCTTCATTGCGGAAGTAAGACGTAAAGAGGTCGACGTCCAACGTTGCGCTCATCACAACAACCTTAGGCGCGGGAGCCCCCGTCAGCCGTAATTGATCAATGCGGCGCTTCAAGAGTAGCATCACGAAGTCAATTCCAACGTCGCGAACATGAACTTCATCGAGGATGATGTGAGAGTATAAGGCGAGAGGGTTACTTGGGTTTTGCAGCAGATTCAACATCACGCCAGTGGTGCAGTAGGTGATAGCGCCGCACTTGGCTGGCGTTTGATAATCGAATCGGACCATATGACCAACGTTTTTGCCGGACTGGTCGAGTCTTTCAAGGGCTACTCGCCGTGCGAGAAACTGCGCTGCTACCCGCCTCGGTTGGATGCAGAGAACATTGCAATGCCCTCCGGCTCTCCGGTCGATTGCATCGTCCAGAATTATTTGAGGAACCTGAGTCGACTTTCCAGAACCAGTCTCAGCAACAATAAGGCTGTAAGTGTGGTTATTGACGAGATCCAAGATTTGTTGTTTGAGAGTGTTCACCGGCAAGCCGGCCCTCATCGATTGGAGAGTGGTTGCGCGCTGACCGCGAGACTCGCGAATGCGTTTCAGATCCCGAGCCAAGATCATGGATCTCCTCTTTCGATAGACGTTGGATACTGCAATGCTCTGTCTCTCCGAAGGTAAGGTCTCCGGAGTCGAGGCCTCTGGAGTTTGTCTGTCCAAGAATGAATCTGCGATCCTTGTTAATTTGCGAAGCTTCCTCGACGCATGTTGAATGTTGAAATGTAGGTCATCATTGATGACGACCTCAGTTTGAGGTTTGGAAGAGCTGGACAAGGAAAAAGTTTCCCAAAGTCCACTTTCCTTGAGCTTTGCAATCAGGAGCAGGCTGGCCTTTCTCTCCGCCTCTGGCTGATGGTCATGCTGTTAGAATATGCATTGCAGTGGATAATCAGGACGCACCTTTTCCAGCCCCGAGGCCATCACTTTCACTGCGTCCTGACCTGGCATCGACAAGTCAACCTGACAAGTCTCCTCCCCAAATAATCGGGAAAATTCGGAGAATCTGATATTCAATTTAAACCCGCGTGACTGCCGACACTTCTGCTGCAGAGCTTTGATATCCTTTGTCTCGGATTCAGCCAGATCCGCATCCGTATGACGAGGGGACAATGAAGTATCATCCGCCGGAAGTGCATCCTCCAGTGTGCCTTGTGGACGTTGGTCAGACTCGACAGCGGGAGTCTGAGATCTTGACACGGATGTAGTGAGGAACCCGCGAGAGCCGAAGGAGTTTGCTGACGAGCACCAGAAGTGGCCTGCCGTCGTCCGACATAATTTCAGCTTAGGCTTGTTTCCGAATCCCGTTTCAGTGTGTATCGTTCGACGGATCGAGTTCCGAGTCGAGAGGGCAGTTCGGGAGGTCGCGTGGATCTCTCGTCGAAATCGCGACAGCGGTACAAGCGGACCGAGGCTAGATCGGGGCACATGGACGAGGCATTCATTTCGAGGGGAACGGCGCACTCGCTTGATAGAGCGCAAGCAATTGCATGCGCCTACTCCTGTCAGCATTTTGCGGAGGTCGTGTTTCGGCAGAGTCGAGAATCAGTGGCCGGGCATCATGGCGAAGAGACCAGGTCCCTGAGGTAAAAACCGGGAAAATAGCATTGGAAGACTATAAAGCCACTATGCGATTCCAAGCCGGCCGGTGATGTGGACCGCAAAGGAAAGTAGTTATGCGGCCAAAAAAAAAGTTGGAACCCGCTGCGGCGAACGGGCTTGGCACCGACGCCCGCATGTCCATCATGCTTGTCAAAGCTGGAAACTGCAAGAACTCGAAATATTTATGACTGTCATAGGATTTCTGCTTCTGAAGGCGACGATAAGATTACAAGACTCGGAAAAATCCTCACGTAAATGCAGAAGCACTGGTAAATAGTTCATCACACCATGGCACTTTCTATGTACAGTCTATCTATATACCATCTATATCTGGCACGACATCCACCGAGCGCCTCCGAGTTCTGGAAAAACGTATGACACGGGATATAAGGAACAAGAATCGAGATAAAAACAATCCACATGGGCTCACGCCGAAGCTTCTTTCTGGTGTTTCACTCGCAATCTCTTCTCCGTCTTCATGAACTCTCGAATACCCACTGGGATACCGGAGAACAAATCATCATCCTGAGTTTGCGCTGCCCAGTTGGCCTCACTCCCACCGCCGTCGTCGTCCATACTTTGGCTCGCCGAATCAACCTCCTTTCTGGGCCCCGCGCGCATGTCCATTGTCCCCTTCTCGGCACCCCCCTTGGCCTTGGCATTTTCGACTCTTGTAGCCCATTCCTCCATTTCGTCTCGGAAGTCATCCCAAACGCAGTGAACACAGCCACTCATGCAGCAATTGTCCGGTTCGTCCGGCCGGGGTGGAATGGGCACTCCATTGACGGTCTTCCACATAGACTCTGGCGGTGCCTCACCAGGATTGTAGCGCGACTGGCGGCCTGGTCCTGCAAGTCGTGTACCGAACACAATTGCCATTTTATCTTGTGGTGTCTCCACTTCGCTCGGCGACGTGGGCTTCTCCTCGCGCTGAGGGGTAGTCGATCGCGCTGTCAGCGCGCGTGCCTCATAAAGAGAGCGAGAATTCAAAACTAATTTGTAATATCCTGACAAGGGATATGCCTGGGGAGTGTCCTTTTTCGCAGAGGAATCATGGGTATCACGAGGGTCGGTTCGGTTATTGGCTCCCATGCGCCGAGGAGTCGGAATCAACGCATATTGTCGACGTGGAGACGATAATGATAAGGATCGATATTTTAGTGGTAAAGAACGGAATTTCGTCCTATTGAGTGAGTGCCTGCCCGCTGCAAGACACCCCATCGTGTGTGGGAGACAGCAAGATCCCTCGGCGCCGCAAGGTTGAAGTCATAGGTGCAAACACTGCAAACATGTTGTTTATCTCGGGTTGGCGAGAGTCGAGTCGAGCACGTAGTTAGAATCAATCCCAACAATAATGGACTCGCCGCCAAAGCGCCGAAAAATCAGCGAGACAACTGGCGTTGCTGTTGGCGCGTCGCAGTCGTTCGCGCCTCGCGATGTGACGCGTTCGTCAGCTCGCCCATCCTTTCAGTCACCAACAAGATCGAGCCTGGCCAAATCACATCCCGATGTTCTTGAGCGCGCGCTCAGCAGATCGCCCAGTCGGCGACCAACAAGCCGAGGAAGCCAGGGTGGCCGACCAGAGCAGCCTGAATCAAGAATGGTTGGACTTCGCGACCGCAAAGCCCTTCGACCTTCGCTAGGTCCCTCAAGCCCACTCAAAGCGCCCCGAGCATCCGTTGACGCGCCGGTATTATCTCCCAGCAGACGCTCAAGTGGCATTCAAGCATTCTCAAAACCTGCGCGCAAATTGTCCAAGAAGATTCTTCCCGGAGACTTCACATTTGAGTCTCCAGTCAGAAAGCAGATGCCGCCAGTGGAGCAGGACACCCCGGAAAGCCAATTGGCGCGAGAACTGGGCAGCGCAACGAAAGAACCAGAATTTGAAGAAGATATCGCTCTAGGCAATCCATTTGTCGACGAAGATCCTCTCGAACCGGACCTTCCCCCGACTCCGACCCAACTAGGCCTTGAGAAGGCACCCGACAGACCAATGGGGCCACTGAGCAGTAGCCCTACCACGAGGCATGAGAAAAGAATGAAACGACGAACTGTCGAGCATTTCCAACCAAGTCCCTTGAAATCCTTGAAATTCCAAGATCCCCCGGAAGAAAGCTCTGATGACGAGGATTTAGACCCAGAGGACGTGTCCCCAGCGGTTCTCGAGAAGCAAAAATTGCGCAAGAGTCTTGCCGCGGAACTCAGGCGCTTGAAGGATGACGTGAAGGAACTGAACAAGTGGACTGGGAAAGTCGAGTCTGATGCAAATCTGACGGGCGACAAGAAGGAACTCAACAAATTCCTGACCCTACTCTCTGAGGAGTCTACACATATCAATCTCACGGCGCCTAAGAAAACCCCAGCACCGGTGTCATCACTCCTCTCAACATTGCTCCCATTCTCCGCCAATATCCCTCATCAGACCCGTGAAACATCACCTCTTCCTACAAACCCATTCGCCTTGAAAGAATCCCCGCAGTCGCCATCATACCTTAAAGTGTTCGCCCCATTGGCCCTTCGAGCGCATACGAGTCGTTCATCGTCCCAGACAACCGGCCTAATCGAGATCCATACTTTGGAATTCACTGCGCCCTCCCCCTTCCCATCTTCCTTATACAACGTGTCCGTGGTTTACGAAACAAATCCAGAGGCGCATTCTCTGACATCCTTGTCCGTGTCAACTGGCAATGATAGCAAGAAACGCAGAGTCCCCGAGGATCTCCGCCAATGGATTGACTCTCGATTAGAAAACCCGCTTTTGAAACTCGACGTTGCTACTCTCTGCTGGGGCATCAACCGGTACTGGGAAGCATCAGTATCCCGGGCCCAACTATGGGCTCAGATCGAGCAGAAGCATGGCAATGGCACTTCAGCGCGTGGCAGGAAAGATCTTCCTGGATCTCGAGATGGAGTTATCACGCTTTCCGAACTCCGCCGACTGGTTCCTCATCTCGAGCGTAGTACGATGGTCATCAAGTCCAAGTCCAAGTCCTCCGGTGCCGAAATCCACGTGCTCCTGTCAAATACTTTGGTCATGGAGGATTGGACTGGAGAGCCTCAGCTACGACCTGAGCTCAGTGTCTCTATTTCGGGTGGTACTGGAGGGTCGACTAAGAAGATTGATAACGAGGCGAAGAAGTTATTTTACGGTTTATTATACCAGGAAGGTGTTTCCAGCACAAAAGGTGTGACTGGAGCTGTGCATATCAACGCTATTTTGCGGGCTACTAATGGAGCCCTCGGTGCTTTGTTCGGTGTTTGATACTCTGGGTTTGTTTTCGAGCGTCGACGCAAAGTGTGGACTTATGATACCAAAGCGATACGAGGAAATTAAGAGCAGCACCCGATATACAGATCTCGCCGTAGCTCTTGATCAATTGTGATCAGATAGTGCCGTAACTAGCAGATATCTCTGCATGTCAATGCCTACACAACGTATCTACTGACAGTGCCCACAACTACGAGTCACCAAATTTGGAACTTTGAACTATTTTTGTCATTCACGAGGCAACCAACCTTGGGAATATGAAGCTCTCTAATGAGCGACTGGCATGGTCCCCTTCACGAACTCTCAGACCAACGGTTCCAAACCTCCTCGACCCTCGAGCCTCCACAGGAAAGACCGGCGTTTGACCGGGACCAACCCACAAAACACCAGACACACGAAACAGCGGATGAAAACTTTGAGAAAAATTGGGCGGTTTGCATTTCGAGAGGATCTTCCGAGTTCTTTCTTTTTTAGAGACAAAAGGGGCAAAGGGTAGAGGAGCGGGAAGAGAGGGAATCAGTTTGAGAGAAAAGGAAGAGGCGCCACGCCATGCCACAGTACACTCATCCCCGATCCGAAAACCGACCCGATCATCATCATCAGCAGCAGAAAATTAACACATTTATTTCTTGGCGGCGGACTCCTCATCGGCCTTAGCCTTGGCGCGCTTCTCACGCTGGCCACGGTGACGGGCCTCGGCGCGGGCCTCACGCAGGCGGCGGTAGGCGCTCTTCTCACCCTCGGGCAGAGAGTCACGCTTGACCTCAGTGACGGCGTTGCCGGCGGAGAGGTTGTCGATGGGGAAAGTGGCCTCGACACGGGTGGCGATACCCTCACGCTTGCCCTCAGCGAGGGAAGCCTTGACGGCCTTGACGTCCTCGGCGGAGGAGTCGAGCTTCTTGAACTGACCGCTCTTGCGGGGGAAGAGGATCAGGCGGGCCTTGTAGTCCTTGAGGCGGGCAACGTTGGCGACCAGGGACTCCTTGGAGTAGTTGGTACGGCGGTGGTCGACAGAGATACCAACGGTGGGGGCGAGCTTCTTGGGGATGCCAGCCTCCTGTAGTTCGAAAAAAAAAAACACAAATCAGCAGATGCTCTCACGAAGCAATGGTTCCAGACAAGGTCGAATTTACCTTCAGCTCAGCCAGGGTGAAACCACGGCCAGCACGAACACGGCGGTTGTACTTGACGGTGGGGCAGCGCACAACGGGACGCAGCTTGTCGACGGGACGGGGAGCGACGGCAGCGGCCTTGGCGATACGGTTCTCACGTCTGCGGTGCTTACGACCGGGCTAAATAGGCGCATGTTAGTCCACCAAGTTCGAGTAAAAAATTTCTCCCCAAAAGCCGGTCGTCCGTAGTATCATTCGGCGAGAGAGAGGATGCTCATCAGGGAAATTTTCGAAGTCGTACCTGGTCGAAGTGCACGCGGACGCGCTTCTGCCAATCCTTGCGGAAGTCTGTAAAAAAAGCATTAGCAAATTGAACATTCATCAAATTGCGATTCCAGTCCGTCGCTCACGACATTCGAGCGAGCGGGAATTGTAGGCGTCGGGATCACTCACGGTTCTTCTGGATCTGGTTGTTGTGCGCGACCTATAAATCCCACAAGAGAAGTCCATCAGCCAACATTGTTCCGAATTCCAACACACGAGTGCCGCAAAGAATATCGTCCAAGCAGTCGAAATATCAAGCCAGTTCATCTTCGCAGCACAGGAATCGAGGGTTACGCACCATGGTGACGGTTGGGGTCGAGCCGGGTGGTGGTCGTCGGAGGGTTGCTGGTCAAATCTCCCTTCACGGCAGAAACTGAAGTTCCCATTTTTCGTGTGGCCGCCGGGCCCCCCACTCACCGCCTCGCTTAGCGAGCCCTAACCTGCCATGATGACTCAGCTCACACGTTACCACGTGACTTTACCTTTCCCGGACTAGCTCAGGCTAGTGTAGTCCGGTTGCTGTGCTGTCAACATTCAACATGTACTGTAGTTAAATTGCGATTTGATATGACCTGGCTGTCGTAATCTCGTGTGGCCCCGAGATAACAAGTGATCTAGGATGAGTCGTCATGATCTAGTATTGTAGTCTCTTCATTATGATTTACGAGATGAAGACAGAATAATTCTTTGTCATAGTTGGTTTCTATTCCTATTGTACAGCCGTGCAGGGTCATGCATTTGCAAATTCCCATTCTATCCTCGCCTCAAAGGCTTCCCGGCTGCAGATGCAACTTGTTTCGTATTGAGTTCATCAACGCAACCTATGTTGCAAACGAAAATCCGATTTCAAACGCCGTATCCAGTGGATGATTCCTCAATAGCCATGAGAGGTATCTCCAAGACCCTGAAAAATAAAAAATAAAAACAAAATAAAATCCAGTCGCTATTTCAGTTGAGTCTGCCGTAATCATTCATCAATCATAATATGGAGGCATGTCGTCGCAAATAAAAGCCAATGGCAGAGCAGCGCTAAGTCATCAATCGTATCCAGATGGAATGGTAACTTAGGAGTGGATTCCAAGGCCCACTCCTCCCTTTCTGGATCTCTTGACTGAGCCATCTTCCTCAGAACTGGCCTTGCGCTTGTGTGACTGAGGCCGTGACACGCCAGGCTTCTTCACTTGACCAAACAGCTTCGTTTGAAGCAGAGAGCTCGTCCTCGGGGCAGTCGAGCGCATCTGAGGATGTCGCATGCCTTCGTCCTCGTCCTCACCGGAGAGAGAGACGGTGCTGTCGCTGTCGTACTGGGTACCCCGAGCAGGTGTCATAAACTGACGTTCCTGGCGAGCGGAGCGAGGGTGGTTGGGAGTGACGGGAACTGAAGAGGGAGCACCGTAGGAGCCCTGCGGTTCATGTATGTGATTCGTGAACTTGTCCGCGAATAGGAGGGCAGCAAGCCCGTCGGTGTGCTCGCCACGACATATCGTGTGCAGTTCATTTTGCATGCCCGGTGACAGGGACCCGTAGTTATATATTTGGGAGAAATGTCGGCGGTTGTCCTCAATGCGCCTCTTTAGCATGTCATTCTGCTCGGTGAGCTCCACAGAGCGTGCCGTGGCATCATCAATCGCGCGCTTCGCATTTCGCAGTCGGCGATCCAGGAGAGCGTTGACATTCTCCAACTCTTGCGACCGCTGAACGGCAGTCGAGTACTCATCAGCAGAGATAGACTGCTTGGGTGTGATAGGCTCGGCAGGCCGCGAGCGGCTGCGGTACTCTGCGCTCTGTATAATCTCCACTTCGCGCTTGGCGAGCTGGTGCTCAACCTCAGCGCGCTTGACAGCCTCGTTGCTGGCAAATGAGACAAGGCTGTTCTGTAGTTTGAAGTGAAGGGCGGACATGCGGGCCTCTTGAGCCACGGCGAGAAGATCCTTGGCGATCGAGCGCAGTTGAGTCTCACTGGCGTTGTCAATCTCCTCAGTCGTGGGAAGGTTCTCCGACGCTCCGTAAGCATCGCAGAGCGACTTGTCCAGATCCACCGGAGTGATGAGGGAGGGACTGAGAGAGCGCGAGTGAGATCGGCGCAGAGGCGCCCCCGGAATTTGGGTGGAGGGTGGTGGAGTCATGTCGGATGATGAAAGAGGCGGTGGGGAGAGGAACTTCTTGTCTGACTGGGAGGATCGGTCCTTGGCGGCCGCACTTAGATCTGGCGACGGAGACAAAGCCGCACGCTTGACTGGTGTTGCCGGGGCGAGGATCTCAGCCGGCGCAGCGAGGGGACTTTGAGAACGTTGTGAGGGTTGAGACATGACCGATGATGTAGCGGAATGGATAAGACAACAAAGGTCAACCGTGGGGAGCAGGTCCTCGCACTGGATTTGATGTTAGCTATCGGAGTTTATCACCGAGTTTATCACTTGAGGGCTGTGATAAGCGCATACCGGAGAGATGAGATATGGAGGGCACTGATAATCAGCGAGCAATTTAGATCAGATCAGATCAGAAGTGCAAGATCCAGGAATGGAGTTCACAGGGAGAGGGATGAATAGAAGGGAGGAAGTTGTGGGACGGTTTTGGGTTGATATCGTGGAGGAGGGGGCTGGGAGGCTGGGAACGGCAAGTGCGAAATGCGGCTGGGCTCACTGCCCAACCTCAGCCAACCATTTATAGAATGCACCCAATCATGATGTGCATAGGAGTACCCGCACTGCCATATGTGGTTAGTGTGACGATCACGGGACGCTCAGGGCAAGTAAACAGCCGCGAACGATGGGCTTCGGGGCACGTTGGTCTGGCAACCGATAAGCTTGGTTTCATCAGGTTGGCACTACATCATCGTTCGGCAATGCAAAGATCACGACACAAAGTGAATAGCTGTCTACTCAAGGAGTAAACTTCAAATTGGAAATCTAGAAGTTATGGAACGCATTCCAGTGAGGGCGAGGAATGTGCACTATGCCTAAAGCGATGGGTTACAGTGCTGGACTTGCATCTTGGAATACTACGTGCCTATCCCAGTGTCCCGGTGCCAGGCTGGGAATACATCTGCTCACTGTCGGTATTATTGTGCAATAGATTTCTGGACTTCTACGCACTAACCCGGCTATTGTCCCTCTGCTAGACGGCTCCTAGCTACTCTTCTACAGCTCATCCTAGCAGCCATGCCCGGCTTAATTACATTGGTATAATTTCAAAAATCCTTTCGAATGTTGTTCACAGCAGAGAGCTAAATGTTTCATTTCATCAATCTTAGTCAACAAGTACATAGAAAGGCATACATAGTGTATTAAATCGTCATAATCCTAAGCCTCGCGGTGTGTGCGAAGCATTGGTACACTTGTGTCTCATAGTGGCTCGTGCACCCAAAATGACATACCTAGTTACCTTACATACAATGGCCCGATCTTTTTTTCTGATCGGTGGAGCTCTGAGAGACAAACACGCCTGCGAAATGCCACGCGACTGAATGGGTCTCAAGCTGCTATCCATTTCTTTGACACTAGCATTCCCGGGGCAATCAAACATTAATTTTAGACTTCCAGGATAGCGGCTGTGACCTACCTGATTTAGCTAGTTTCAGTAGACATAAAAAATGAAAGAAAGGTGCAAGGTAGAAAGTACAAGGTCAGGTCAGTGTACAGGGTTGTTGCCTTAGGCCTCTATCGCGGGTCGAATGTAAACAATCTTCGGCTTTAGCTTCGTAGCTTCATCCCCGATTTGGCTCTCGCGTGGGCCATTCATTCAATTTGTTGCGCTTCCCCACCTACATTCTTTCGGTCCGAGCATGATTTTCCACTGACGGGCGTTTATAACCCTGCCCACTCAACCGGCCACGTCAGTATGGACAGTCAACACAGAACCGCAACTCGCCCTGCGAGTAGTCTCCCGCGACCGACTTCGAGATTGCCCCTGCCAACCTCAGCAGCATCGAAATCTCTGCGGCCCTCACCTTCCAGAGACCGATTGCAGGCGGACCCTGGTTTGGACCATAGTCGGCTACGAAGACCCTCCCGCGAGTCCCTCCTCAAGAAGCCCACTCCGCGCTATTCAACCCCGGCGAAGGTCATTCGTGAAGACCTGCCTACGCAAAAAGAGCCTCAGAATGACGTGAGTCAAATACAAATTGCGGAGGATGGGAGCCCAGTGGTGGAAAAAGAAGAAGAAGAAGAAGTTGAAGTGGCCGACGAAACCCGTGGCCGTACTCTATCGGATCGAACAATCGAAACGCTGTCGAGTATTCCTCCCTCGCCGGCTTCCGTGAAGAGGCAGTCAAGCTTTTTCAACGGGGCCAGTCCAATCCGATCTCCGTCACGGACACCATCCAATATCTCTTCTTATTCGCGATCACCCTCACGATCATCCTCTAGACAGGCCAGCAGCGACTTCTTGTCACAGCCTGTATCCAAACTTCGCCTTCCTTCGAGATCTCGCATGTCGGTACCCTCCACTTCGTCTCTGCCAACGAGCATTATTCCAGATACTAGCGAAAGCCCCCTGAGGCTGAAGTTGTCGTCATCGAGACAAAGCCTTGCAGTTGGTAACGGTGGCTGCGACATCAGTGTCACACCAAAGAAGTCGATTTCGGACCGAAATATGTTGAAAGGTCCCGCTAAAGCCTCCTCCGCTCTCCCGTCGCCCGGCAAGAGTGTCTCAAAACCTACACTGTCAGATATGGGTCCCCCAGAGCGACCACTTCATGTACGGAAGACAAGGAAACCCCAGACGGACTCATCGTCCGCAGCAAGATCTCCTTCAGCCGCGCCACGAACTCCCTCGCGATATGTGTCTGCTGCATCTTCTTTGCAAGATGAACTCACCCCAGAACAACAGGCCGAAAGCGAAGCGAGGAAAGCTACAAAGTCATCGAACGCTTTACGTGATACCATTGCAAAGGCAAAGGCTGCTAGAAAGGCGGCGGTATCGAAAGAAAAGACCGAGCCTGGGCCTCAGATCAAACCTGTTGATACATGGGACAGTATTGATGCCGGCGATCCGTTCAATCAGCTTCCTACAGGCTCAAATCCTGCCGTCCTTCGAAATCGCGTGGAGAGTGCACGCAAATCGGGTACTTTGAATATTGCTGCTTTATCCTTGAAAGAGATTCCGAAAGAGGTGATCAACATGTACGAATTCGATCCCGAAGCAACCAATTGGTTCGAGAACGTAGACCTCGTCAAGTTCATTGCCGCGGACAATGAATTGGAAGAGGTGGCGGATGTCGCGTTTCCTGACATCGATCCCGCGGATTTCGATCCCGACAGTGCGGAGAGAGGTCCTCAATTCGGCGAATTGGAAGCCCTTGACCTTCATGGAAACCTACTCCAGACTATTCCGATGGGTCTTCGACGACTGTACCAGTTGCGCTTCTTGAATCTGTCTAACAATGCCATAAGCATGGACAAACTTCAAATTATTTTGGAGATACCCTCTCTCATAGATTTGAAGCTGGCCAATAATCAGCTGAGTGGGCCGTTGTTCCCGGAAATAGGCCGTCTTAGCCAACTGGAATCGCTTGATTTGCGTGGCAATAGTCTTACATCGCTGCCTGAAGAATTGGTAGAGTTGACAAGCCTCAAGACATTGGACGTGGGCGAAAATCAGTTGACCTCTTTGCCATTCGAAGCATTGAGCAAACTTCCCCTGCGAACCCTCAATGCTCCGAAGAATGCGTTACAAGGTACCCTGATACCAGAGGCTGTGGATCGTCTGGGGACTCTGCAGTCTCTGAATATTGCAGGCAATACAGTGGAAGTATTTGCAGCTAACGAGGCGCTTACTCTGCCCAGTCTCCAGAACCTTTACATTGGGTTGAACCGTATTAAACGCTTGCCCTGTGTGTCTTCGTGGGGGTCGCTTTTGGTCTTGTCGGCCGAGGACAACCGTCTTACACAGCTCCCGGCAGGATTTGTGGAACTCAAGAGTCTCAAGAGCGTTGACTTTATCGGAAACAATCTTACTCATTTGGATGAAAAGATCGGGCTCATGGCGAGCCTTTCGTCGCTCAAGATTGCTAACAATCCGCTTCGCGACCGCAAGCTTCTGAGTATGGGCTCGGAGGAAATTATACAGAACCTCCGAAACAAATGTGAACCTGAGCCTCAGGACACCGACGACGAGGGGTCAGTTGCGACTCAGTTCACACTTGCACCGGAGACCCCAGCTTTGGAAAATTCCTGGAAGGTTAAGCCTGGTGGTGTCGTTGACAGATCATACTCGGACCTGGCAGATCTTGAGACAGACAATTTGGACATGATTAACAAAGACGATGTTCGCTGCTTGTATTTGCAGCATAATGAACTGCCTTGCTTCCCCGTCTCGACACTGGGAATCCTCGCCCAGGGTCTGATTGATCTCGATCTTTCCTACAATCCCTTGGACAGCTCTAGGCTCATATCTTCATCGCTTGAGCTTCCAAAATTGCAAACTCTCAACTTGAGTGCCGCAGGCCTCACCTCGCTTGAGTCTCTCTTGACCAGCCTAAAAGCACCGTCGCTCAGCGTCCTCGATGTAGCGAACAACCGGTTGAAGGGACCCCTCCCACATATTCGTCAGACTTTCCCAGACCTCAAAACCTTCATCGCCGCCGACAACAAATTTGAAAGCCTAGAGTTTGAGGCAGTGCAAGGCCTCCAGGTTCTGGATATTAGCAACAACGATATTGATTATTTGCCTCCCAAGATTGGGCTCCTTGGTGCTGAACGCAACCCTCAAAATTGGGGCAGTGGAACAGCTTTGAGACGCTTCGAGGTTGCAGGCAACCGTTTCCGGGTTCCTCGATGGCAGACCGTCGCCAAAGGTACTGACGAAGTTTTGGAGTTCCTGACGAAGCATATTCGCGAAAACGATCTACCAGAATGGGAGCGTGAGGATGCCCAGGTTGGCGAATATTGAACCGGCCGGGCATCAAACCATGCCGAGAAACTACATTTAAGTCAACACTCGCTTCGCCTTGTGGAAAACCACTACACGATGGTGTTCCGTGTATATTAGTTTCCTTCGATCTCTTCCCTGTATATATCCAACAATAACTATATTCTACTTTTTTGATTCATCAGTGTGGCAGACATTCATTTTGAATATGCATTGAATCTATGTACTTCATTATTTTCGATCTATGCATTCGAGGCCGCATCAATCGGCTTGCTCACTTCATCCATGACCTTGAACCACGCGCTCGACCAGATCGAGAACTTGTCTGTCACTTGCTTGTCACCATCCGCAGCATCCCACGGCACGGCCATCGATTCAACAGCCTGCGCAGCATTCTTCTGCGTCTCTTTCAGGAAATTCGCAGACTTGGCCACGTTAGCCTCATATAAGGCCCCCGCCGCCTCATCAACCTGCTCAGGTATATTCTGCAGGTTCAGCATCAACGCCTCCAGCCTGGCGATACCAGCGGCCGAAGATAGAGGTGCATCCCCCGCATTCTTCAACCTATTGGTAGTGATAGAAGGGTAGACTTGCACAATAGGCTTGAGGAAGCGAAGAGTATTCTTCTTCTGTTCCTTCAGTGCAGCAGTCTCCTCCTCGTCATCAGAGTCGCCCTCATCCTCCCCTTCGTCATCTTTATCCTCGCCCATCAGATCATCGAAGAAATCATCGTCTTCCTCGGGATCCCAGTCTTCAATCTCCTGTACCGCATCCCGGACAAGATCCCTCCACTGCTCGACGCGGTGCATGACGAATCCCACCACACCTTTCGTCGCAATCTCCACGGTAGTATCACAAGCATCCCATACACGGCCTGTAGCAAGAGTAACGGCGTCCTTGTCCGTCCTAGCCAACTCACTCTCCTTCTTCTTTGGATCATCCTTCTTCTCCAGATCCTTCTTCTCTGAAATACTCTTAACTTGCTGAACAAGCGTATTAAATTCATTCAACGTGGTGCGCACAAGGAGAAGAACCTCCGAATGAAATGCCTTCGTATATTCAGCAGGCGTGACGAGCATAGCAGCAGTAACAAGCGAAGGGAGGACGGAGTCATTGCAAGCGCGTAGCACGCCACTAACGGCGGAATGGGTGAAGGGCGAGGTAATTGAAAGAAGCGAAAGCTTCGTCACCTGCGCTTTGAGGGTGGCGGACGAGGCGGAGAGGAGAGGCAGGGCCTTTGCATCTTTGGGGGATGTTTGCTCGGTGTGGGTGGATGTCGAGAGGGTGTCTTGGAATTGTTCGATGAGGGCGAGGGTGGTTGCCAGGATTGTATTCAATTGTTTGGACATTTTGAGTGGCATAGAAGGGGCCACTTGTGGTGGTTATGGTAGAGTTGGGGAGCTGGAGAAATTTTGGGCGCGCATGGGAAGACTTGAAATAAAAGTCCGCGGGGCTGATTAGGGTGCTGCGGGGCCACTTTGACTTTGTGTTTTGACAACTCGCGTCGCTTTATTTTTATTTTGATCTTTTGATAGGATAGTGGCTATAATTGAGTTACTTGCATTCTCGTATTTTACCATAGAATGAGTCAATGCAGAGTGAGTCAAAAGGTGACCACAGCCTCGGGAGTACATTGCGATTGGGGCCTGAGGCCCTGCTATCAATCAAACATAACAAACATCGGAGCTTCATCTGTCTTCGCGCATCATCGGCACTCAATCATCTGCAAACATGGGAACGACAAAGGCGAAAGCCACTGCAAAGACTGCCGCAGCTTTTCCAAGCATATCCCGAAATCTCCCCAAGAAGACCTTCATTCTCGACAATGGTGCATACACAATGAAAGCGGGCTATGCGCCAGACCTTTCCTCCGAGGAAGATGCCCTTTCAGCCTGTACTTCGATCCCGAACGCGCTCGTCAAGACTCGCGATAACCGCATTGTTATCGGTTCACAGCTCGCAACGCACGTCACCGACTGGAACGAGGCGGCGTTTCGACGGCCCGTCGAGAAGGGATATATTGTTAACTGGGAAGCGGAGAGGGAAATATGGGAGCAGTCTTTTTTCGAGGAAAAGGCGACGGCTCGAAATCAGCAGCTTCGAATTGCTGCACCAGAGGAGACTACCCTGGTGTTGACTGAGAGCCCGAATACCCTGCCGGTCTTGCAACGGAATACGGATGAGATGGTGATGGAAGAATGGGGATTTGGGGGTTATGCGAGATGTCTTGGTAAGACGGGATTGCTTTTCTTTCGGGTCCGTGTCGCGGGGAAATGGCTAACGTGTCGGCCGTTTTGCAGGACCAACGCTCAACGCTTGGAATGAAATCCACACTTTATTCGGAGACACCCTCGCCGCAAAGTCCGAGTCCGATATTCAGCCCGCAGACTGCCTCCTAGTCGTTGATTCAGGATACTCACATACTACGGTGACTCCGGTCTATAAGGGGCAAGCTCTCCAGCGCGCCGTCCGCCGTCTCGACATTGGTGGGAAGCACCTCACAAATTATCTCAAGGAAATTGTGTCGATGCGACAATATAACATGGTGGACGAGACGTATATCATGAATGAAGTCAAAGAAGCCGTTTGCTTCGTGAGCAACGACTTCACCGGTGACATGGAAAGGACCTGGAAAGCCAATCGCAAGCACCAAGCCGAAGAAGGCGTGGTGGTGGACTTTGTGCTTCCTGATCCGAATGCTGGCAAGAAAGGCTTCATGCGACCACACGATCCGCTTTTGCATGCCAAGAAAAAGAAGGGTGCGCTCTCTGGACTCAGCGCTGAAGTGCTTTCTGAAGATGTTCTGGTTCTGGGCAACGAACGCTTCGCCGTTCCGGAACTTCTGTTTACTCCGAGTGATATTGGCATGAAGCAGGCTGGAATTCCGGATATGATTCTAGAAAGCATGTCTGTTTTGCCGCCTGGGTTACATGCTGCCCTTTTGGCGAATGTGCTAGTCGTCGGTGGTAATGCCTCGATTCCGGGCTTCATGGAGCGACTGTAAGCTTCTCCAGTTATCTGATTATCTATAACTAGGATCTCGCTTACCGTGTTTTGTCAGGGAAACTGAGCTGCGCCAGATCGCATCTTCGGACTGTGTGGTAAGAGTGCATCGGGCTCCAGAGTAAGTTGGCTTACATATCTTTGAAGTTTGCTATACGATATTGTATACTAACGTGTGTTAATTAGTCCAGTTCGTTCGACATGGCTGGGCGGAGCTCGCTTTGCTAATAATCGGGAAGAGCTGGGCCGAGTTGCTATTACCCGTCAGGAATATCAGGAGCATGGCTCTGGGTGGGCTGGTCGGCGCTTTGCTAACACCATCTAGGCTGACTGAGCAAAAGTCATGAAAATCTTCATTTTGGAGTTTGGGGGGCCTTAAACTCAAAGGCAAATTGAATGCATAGTGATACCCTTGTTTAGGTGGTGTTGTTCTATTGAAAACTTACTAGCATTGTACCATGGCTTATCTTGAATATTTCCCTGGCCTGTAAGCGGTAGCTGCGAAGTATACCATGTGTGGAATTTGTGCCTTAAATATTTGCAAATTATTCCGAGGTTGTGACGCGGGACTGACACGCTCTCTCGGTACGACATTCTTTACAGGAGGGGCCATTTCATGAGACCATGGAAGAAAAACAATCTTTCCACTCGGATAAGTAGTCGCATCGGAGGGTCGAATGATCATAATATGGTCACCCACAAGAATTCTGGCTTTCTAGCACGCGGGCGGTGGCACCTAGGTCAATAACAAGGACTATATATCTTGGTTTGTTCAAGATGATTGTCGGAACGTACACCATTTGCACGAACAAACACATTTGCCGACAATATCCACCACTAAAAGACCATAGTATGAAATATCGAGCGACTTTCAGCTTTGAATTCTGATCAACTGAGCGAATATGAGCGACGAACCGCCCGCAACTCCATCGATATCCCGAACGTTCCCAACATACTTGTCTTTGGCTATAGCATATCTCCCACCACTGCTTTCCAAAAGGCTGACATCGGGATCGACTTTGACAATTAAATCGACATGTCATGAGAAGACAGCACCTGAAGGAGACAGCTCTGACGTGGCCGAGGCTGAACCATCACCTGCACCGCCGAGCACCAAGGTGAACCTCTGCCATGACACTCAGGCACACACGCCACACAAGAATCAGATAGGATTCGGTGAGAGATTAAGATATATTTTCAGAAAAGCCGCACCGAGCCAAGAGTGAGTATTCAGATCGAATTATCTACTTATCTACATCTACTAAATAAAACCAGAAACTGCATAGCCTGCGACAAACAAGTCCGATCTATGAAGCTCATCAGAGCAACCTGCCAGCACGGATACTGCCGTCGATGTATTCAGAGTATGGGAGAGATGGCTCTAGGAGATAAACAGCTATTCCCAGTCCGTTGCTGCAACAAAGAAATCCCCGCCAAGCGAGTCGCAATGACCCTGGACCCCGAGAAGAAGATACTATACATATCCCGCGCAGACGAGGACGCAGTTCCACCCGCCAAACGATGGTACTGTCCACATACGGTTTGCGGCAAATGGATACCCCCGCGGTATCTGAAGGCAGGTGCAAAGACACAGAAATGCTGTCACTGCCGAGCGACCATCTGTTCACGTTGTCGCGATCTTGCCCACGACTACCGAAAATGCTCCAAGGACCCTGGCCTGGAACAGGTACTGGAGATGGCCCGGAGTCACCATTGGCAACGATGCTATAACTGTCATGCTATCGTGTCGAAGCTGAATGGGTGCAACCATATGAAATGTACATGTGGTGCGGAATTCTGGTGAGGGAGATACGAGACCAGATCTGGACAATACTAACATGAAAATAGTTACATCTGCGGTGGCCCGTTCTTAGGATGCAACTGTAGACACATAGTCGAGATGTTGAATCATCCCAATCAACTTGAAGACGACGAAGACCTGGCTGTCACTGTTGCTGCGATGGAAATAGCCGAAAGGGAAGAGGCTGCGATTCGGCTTAACAGTCGAAGACCGAATCCTCCGAGACCCGTGAGACCGGCACGACAAGGACTGGTTAGCCTTCAACCAGCAAGGCCCACCGGACCTGCAAGAACAACCACACCGCCCAGAAGACCTAGAGCAACTAGAACACCCAGAGCCGCCGGACATGCACGAGAAACGAGACCGGGCTTGCCGAGAACCGCAAGGACCGAAAGACATGCAAGACCTGCCCAAATATTAGAGAGACAGGGGGTATTGGTAGTTGTGAATTCTGATCCTGCAGCTTCTTCATGACCGTCAACAGGCACTCGTACATCGGTGTTGAATCCATCGGTATTCATTCCATCGGTGAATAATCCAGGAGTGGTTCCTTCAATGATGACTAGCTCAACTGTGACTCGTCCAGCAGCACACTCGACGTACGTTGATGAGTAAAAACAGCTTTTAGGTTTATGTGGATACAGTGATATTGCACTTCAACGGAGGCAGCTTTTGGAGATAAACAGCTGAGATAAGCTAGCTGTTGAATTTAGCCGAAGAGAATACTTTACATGATAACAGTTTGAACCTAATGACAAACACGTATCGATTGAGCCAAGCGAGGATCTAAGATGGTAGCATACAGAAGGTATATCGCAATGGAAACAGTATCGTCGTCAGCATCATACCAGGTGGCATGAGGGCGATCAGTAGTCGTAGAAGCCCTTGCCCGACTTCTTACCCAACCAACCAGCGTCCACCATGCGGCGCAGCAGACCGGCAGGGCGGTACTTGCTGTCACCGGTCTCCTGATGGAGAACGTTCATGATGGCCAGGCAGGTGTCCAGACCAATGAAATCCGCCAAAACCAGCGGACCCATGGGGACATTGGTTCCAGTCTTCATGATGTTATCAATGTCCTCGCGACCGCCGACACCGGTCTCCAGACAGATAATGGACTCGTTGATGTACGGCATGAGAATGCGGTTGGCCAGGAATCCGGGCGAGTCGGCGGAGACCGAGGCCACCTTGCCCATGCGCTGGACAAAGGCAATGGCAGTATCCATGGTCTCCTGGGAGGTCTGCAGGCCTCGGATGATCTCAACACCCTTTTGAATGGGAACGGGGTTCATGAAGTGGGTCGAAATCACCCGCGACGGGGCCTGCAGGTCCGTGGGGTCCGTGGTCGTAGCAGCCGCAATCTTGGTGATAGAGATGGACGAGGTGTTGGTAGCCAGGATAGCATGCTTGGGTGCGATTTGAGCGAGGTTGGTGAAGATCTTCTGCTTGAGATCGATAATTTCGGGGACGGCTTCAATGACAAAGTCGACCGAGGACAGGTCGTCCATCTTCAGGGTCGGTGTAAGAAGACCGCGGGCTGCATCGGCAGCTTCCCGGGTAAGACGCTGCTTGGCGACATCCTTCTCGAGGAGCTTGTCTATATTACCACATCGGATTAACACAATCCCTCTAACATATGCGAAACTCGACGAGACCGCAGGCCTATCGGTCAAAGGAGGGGCTCGGTTTACCGGCAAACTTGAGACCCTTGTCCAAGGAGGCCTGTGAAGTGTCGACCAAAGTCACAGGGACCTGAGCCTTCTGTGCAGCAACAAGAGCGATTCCAAGGCCCTGGAATGAGTTAGAACCCCGAATGTCCTGAATACAATATGCTACTGACCATCTGGCCGGCACCGATCACACCCAGCGATTTGACCTCGGCAGCGCGCGTAGCGGCGGTGGAGCTGAAGCTGCGGGCCGCCACGGGGCCATTACGACAGACGGAGCGGAGGGAAGAGGCAAACATGACTGCGATTGAATATAACCAACTTGTGCAGGAGAGAAAAAAGAAAGTCGGAACTGTCGTATAGATATTCACGTGTTGGTCCGACGTCATCGGCTATTCTCGGCAGAAGCGGGCGGTGAGTTTCTCCGAATCGCCGAGACGCGTTGAGACGCGTTTCCCTTTCGAGTTACATTTGATATTGAGCCCTGAGATTTGATAACTGAGGTCACCAACCAAACCCACCATGGAGCAGGAGGCGGTCGCTCTCGGCCACGATGTCCAGGTGATCGACCCTGATGTGCGCGGCTATGTGTACAGTCTGGTGACTGCGGTATGTGTTCCCTTGATTCCTCGCGCACACTTACTGACGCGTTTAACCTCTAGCTTGGAGGCTTCAATGGTGAAGATGCTGACCGCTACGTACTGGGCGATGACGCCCTGGCTTGCCTGCGTGATATCAAGCGATGGCTGAAATTATACGATGAAAAGAACAACCGAATGGACGTGGCGCGATGTCTCGGAGAATCGAATCTGGTGAACGGCGATCTGCTCCCCATTCTCTCGATCTGGTGGGCCAGCGGTCAGAAGAGCAAGCATATGACTCGAGTGGCTCTAGCATGCTGTATGTCATGGATTGAATTGGGTTGTTTGAAGAACCTGGAAGCTAACCTGCATAGTGGAACTTCTCGTGCCTTTGACTTGGCCGGTAGAGTTTCATAGCCAGATGACCGTCAATCACCACCGCCACACTCCATACATCCAGCAAGTGCAAGTGCAATACAAACTCGGTGTCCTAAAGTATGGCGGGTCGAATCTCCTGCGCGCCGTCATTCGAATCGCTCTTCCGAGCATGGCGATGCCTAGATCCGAACGCGAGTCTCGAGATGAAGGAATCCTCAAACTGATGCTCTACTTTCTCCGCAATATCGCGATTATATCTACCAACGCACGTCTCGCGGCCGAAGGCGAAGAGGAGGAGACCTCCAGATCGGCCACAATCAATGCTTTCCAAGAACAGGATGCTTTCGCCCTGATCTTGACCATGTGCTCCAACGTTGGCGATGATTTTAGTCTGCAGGATGTGGTTTTGTTGGAGATTCTTTTCCATCTCGTCAAGGGTGTCAATGTGGATAAGTTGTTTATGGAGGAGGATCAGCGAAAAGCCAAGCGGACCGACGAGCTCGGTGATCTTCTGCAAAAAGAAAACCTAGTACGACGAGAATATGCCAAGAATGCCCCTACACGACATGGGCGTTTCGGAACGATGATCTGGGTCAAGCGGGATGATGCCAAGGTGTCGACAGTGTCTGGACAGGATACTTTAAGGAACGACCAGACCACACTCCAAAAGATGGACCAGAGCAAGAAGTGGAACAAACCTCGCCCGCAACGAAGAAAAGAGGACGTGGTCCAGAATAATAACTTTAACATGCCCGCTCATCTGTCCTCGTTGGCGTCTAAAAACCTGAGGACATTTGTGGAAGAATTCCTGGACTCCGGTTTCAATCCTCTTTTCACCCACCTTCGAAAGGCAATTGAACGCGAAGCTGAGCGAGTCCTCGACATCAATGCACGCCAATTTTTCTATACAGTTGGCTGGTTCCTTGAAGCCGAACGCACTCGACGAGCTCGGATGTCAAAGCGGCGTGCTGAGAAAGAGAAACCGGCCAAAGATGTTGAACCTGATAGCTATGGCCTGGTTGCTGGGGTCTTGAACCAAGAGACATTTATTTCCCTTAATCGGTCCATGCAGAACAGCTTTGACAATAAGGAATGGGAAGACCTGACCGCTCAGATGCGCTGCTTCACGCAGATATTGTTGACTGTCCAAGAAATGAATGCATCCCCGATCAAGGAAGATCAAGAAATCGCCGAAAACATCCAGAACCGAATCTTTTATGAGGAAACAACACATGATCGAATCATTGCTATCGTTCGCGGCTACAAGGACCAAGGCTTTGGCTACTTGGATGCTGCTACAGAGCTCACGCATGTGTTCTTGCGCATGCTGGAACGTTACTCGAAAGAAAATGCAGACATGCAGGTTCGATCTCGTCGCAAGGCCAGGCGAAACAAGAAGAAGGCCGAGCAAGACGGTGAACAAGGAGGCGAAGACGATGAAGCACAAAACTCTGAAGATGAGGATTTGGTGGATGCTGCTCAGGTCACAAAGGAGCGTGCGTTTGATTTCAAACGATTCGCTGCCAAGTTTTGCAATCAGAGCTGCGTGGACACCTTCGTCAAATTCACCAGCTTCTATCGAGAGTTGAATTCCGAGCAGCTAAAGAGAGCCCACCGCTACTTCTACCGGATCGCATTCAAGCAGGAGATGACCGTTCTGCTCTTCCGTTTGGATATCATCAACCTCTTTCACCGAATGATCAAAGGACCAGGAGCAATGGACTCTAGCAAGCCGATATTCAAAGAATGGGAGGAACTGGTTCGGCAGATCATTCGCCGACTTACCAAGAAGATCGAACAGCGCCCCGCGTTGATCACCGAGTTGCTTTTCAGCAAGATGAACTCGACGGTCTTCTATCTCGAATACGGACACGAGAAGCAAACGATATCGACTTCCAAGCGACCGCCTGCAGAGCTTCAAATCATAACGAAAGAAGCAGCGGCACCAGAGGCTAAAGTGGGGATTGTAGTGGGTGCCCTCGTTCTTGATGGGCGGGCCGACCTCGCCAAGTGGGTTGTCGACGTTCTGAACTCAGCAGCTTCTGAAAGAGAAGCCTGGGAGGCATCGGAGGAAGCCCGTCGTGCGGAAAAGGCGAACCCGGACGAGGAGGTCGATAGTACTCCTAACCCCATGATTCGTATGTTTATCAATTGTTCCGTTCCTAATTTGATGAGACACCAAGCTAACTATCCTCCAGCCGTGAAACCCCGTGATGATTCCTGCAAAAGTGCGATGTTCTCGAATGCGAAGCTGCGTCTCCTAATGAGCCTTGTCGGGTTTGAGCGAGTTGGTATGGAAGACGTGCCTGGTGCTACCTGGGTTGTTCCCGCGCCTCTGTCCTCCAAAGATCTACGAGAAACCGTATCGATCGTTAACAAATCTCTGCTGAACCCAATGCCCGAGGGCGGCGATGAGGATCCTCGACAGCTGCTTCGACGGAGAGAGACGGGCAGTGCTCGGCAAAGCCTCGTGCAAGGAACACTTGACGTCAACTTCGGATCAGACTCTGAAGGCGAAGATACTGTTCCAGATGGCCCTTTGTTCCCTCCGAACCCTCGGTCCAAGTCCAATGCATTGGATGAACTGAAGAAGAAGCGCAAGTTGAAGAAGAAGACGAAGGGCGATGCTGAGACAGAGCCCCTAGATGACGAAACCCTGGAAGCTCGTCGCGAAGCGCGTCTTTCTAACACCTTGGCCCGTCAAGCGAAGATCAAGAGTGACCTTTTCATTCACGCCAGTGATGAGGAGAGTGATGCCGAAGCTGACGAGGAGTTTTTCCGTCTTGAAGAAGAGCGGCGGAAGAAGCAAGCCGAGAACGTGAAGAAGGCCCTTCTCACCGGCACCCTGGAAAAGGCCAGAGGCAAGGGAAAGGGGAAACGCAAGAGTGGCGCTGGCACCACCACTGCTGAACCGAAGCGACGGCGTCGTGGATCCGGTTCTGCCAGTGATCCAGCTAGTGACGCCGATGGTGACATTCTCATGGCCGAACTGGATGCCCAATCGCCCGGTTCCCCGCAAGAAGTCTCGACCAGCCATGGTGCGCAGGACGAGGACACGCCCGTTACATCTGCAGTGGATGACATGGACTTCGACGATGACCTCGTCTTCAGTCGGGACCGACAGTCCAAGGCAGCTCCCGAAGCAGATGCAGACGAGGAAGACACGTTCGTGGCGCCATCTCGCCGACGTATGCGGGGTGGGTTCGTGATCGAGAGTGACTCTGAGTAGAGGACACGGGATGATATTATTATGATGAACTGATGAGGCGTTCGGCATGAGACATAGGGTTGTACACATGGCATGGAAGATACCTAGTTGGAATGATCATATTGCATATTCCTCTGTTTACATTCGTAATTAAGCGGAATCATTCGCCTCTTTTATCGATTGAAGGACATTAGATATAGGTCAGCCTGTTCGGGCGTTTGGGAACGTGTACGATTTCGGTCAAGGGAGGAATTCAAGTCTCCATGATACCTACAATATCAAGAGAATTGCCAGAAGTTGTTCCGCACGAGGCTTAGCCCGCAGGCAGCAGAGCCTCACCGAGTGGGGGCGGTTGACTCACCCCCAATATGAGAATTCCACAGACATAAATTCTCGTTCTCCCTCCATCACGTAGTGAGGAAGGCAGAAACATCACGATGGCGCCTATTCCAGAAGACTTTCTTCGGGGCCCAGCCCCCGCCGCAACAGTCCGTCAAATCGACTTCGCAACAACAACACCGCCCATCCCAGCCTTCAAAAACAATTTTGCAGCGGTAATTGACAACTTCATGAGCGCATCCGAATGCACTGAACTCCTCCGCCTCGCCGAAGAATCCGCAGCGGACTCCTCAAAATGGGAACGAGCCATGATCAACGCCGGCAACGGCAAGCAAATCATGTCCGTGGACACGCGCAAGAGCGGACGAATCATTTGGGATTCATCCGAGATCGCACAACGACTTCTTGACCGACTACTCCCGTACATACAAGAGTTCGGTATCGAGAATGTCCAGAACCGACCGACGGTAACGGGACTGGGACCGGCGCGACGCGGAGAGGTGATGCAATTATCTCGTCTGAACGAGAGACTGCGCTTCCTTCGCTACGACGGAGGAGACTATTTCAGACCTCATTGGGATGGATGCTACGTGACACCCGACGGGAAAGAGAAGTCGCTGTTTACGATTCATCTTTATTTGAATGGAGAGGGAGAACAAGATATGAACGAGTTGATGCCGGAAATCGAGCGTGCCGAGAAGCGGAATTTTCTATTCGCTCAAGATGAGGAGGTGGATTTGATGGATATTCAAGATGATGCCGATGGGGACGAAGAGGTGCATTCGAGCGAGGGGCCGTTGTTGGGTGGCGCGACCTCCTTTACAGATAGCTACAAGACGAAGGACGCCGTGCGGGTGTTTCCCAAGACTGGCTCGGTGCTTATTTTCCAGCAGAGAAATCTTTTGCATGGCGGGGATGATGTTTTTCGAGGGGTTAAATATACCTTGCGGACGGACGTGATGTATACCACGCAGAGCATTCAAGGCTGAATAGACCGAAATGGAAAGAGTAATATACAAAGAACGAAAAGCCAACCACGGCTCTGGAATGACGGGTGGATCCGATTTCCACGCTCGGCCTTTGTTGGCGCCGAGCTTAGAAACGTCGGTCTTTACGTCACTCCCCGAGCTTCAGCAGCTTCAGAGAATCCAACTCACATAAATAGACACCTCAACCGCACTCAATCAACCGCCAAACAATTCAATTGAATCTCGTCCCAGTTGAACAAAACCTCCAGCATGGCCTCCGCAAACAACATCGCCTTCACGGCTCCAATCAACCCGCCGGGTTCGACCCCACTTTCGCGCGACCAAATCTGGGCCGGCCTCCTCCTGAAGATTCGCTCCGCCGAGACCTTCGTGTCCGCCGCAATCCAATCAACAGACGTGTTAAGCGAAAGCACATCCCCCTCCGGCAACGCCGTGACCGTACGCGAAGTACTGTTCCGCGAAGGCCAGAAGAAAGTCAAGGAGACGGTGACTGCGTTTGAGAAATGTCGCGTGGAATTTGAGCAGCCGGATGGAAGCCGCATTAGCAACGTTGTCAGTGAGGGTGCCGGTGGGGAGCTGTATATGACTTATATCTTCGAGTGGAGACATCCTGGAATTGGGGAGGAGGAGATGAAGGCATTGTTCGAGAAGGAGAAGAAAATGAGTCAGATGGCCGTCGAGGGAACTATCAAGGTGTTGAGGCAGTTGGTTGAGGAGAAGAAGCTTTGATTGGCTCTCGTAGAGGAGAGCTTGCAATCGTGCACCTAATTGAGGATAATTATCACATCCATTCATATATCATATATTCGTGCGCCGTTTCCCAGTAGTGTCGAGAGTTGCTTATCGAACCGTGATAGGCCCACCAAAATATGTACTTGAATGGAATCACTCTCGTGAGTCTCCTTCTATTTATTCTTCAGGGACAGTGATCTTTCCCTCGGACACTTGCACCGCAGTGCCCGTCAACTCCACCATTTCAATCTTCTTGTCATCGTCCAGGGCAACCACGACCCCGATATCACTCCGCCGACCCATCTCAACGCCCTGCACGACATGATACTTGTACGTCTCATCAGCCCGACCCTCCGTCAAGGCGAGGTAAGCCGTAAGCCCACTGGCTGAGCTGCCAGTTGCAGGATCCTCGAATCCACCCAGCATCATCCGAGTGCGAATGACCTTCTGACCCATCACCGCATCATCGACATCCCTCACGAAGAAATAAACGCAAATCAAGCCTGACCTCCACCCCTCATCGAGATACGCCTCGTTCTTCACCGAAAGCAACTCACCCCCAGAAGCAGTAGTAACGGCCGCCAACGCCTCCAGACTCGGAAGTTCAATAAACGTCTGACTCAATCCATTAACGATGGAAAACAACGGGAACGACACATCCCCCTTGAAAAACGGCTTCAAACTCGAATGCAGCCGCAGCAGATCACCGAGCGGGAGGCGATTCGCGTGAATGCGCGTGTTATGCGCAATACGCGCCGCCACGGCCTGCGTCGCCCGGTCGGCGATGGAGATGGGAATCTCGCCGGACTTGGTGACGAGCGTGTCGACCCCGGGGTTGGAGCCGACGGCGTGAGAGAGGAACCACGAGGCGGCGCCGATGGTGGGGTGCCCGGCGAAGGGGATTTCACATTCGATAGTGAAGATGTCGATGGTGCGTTTGTTGTGCTCGGTGACTGGGTGCACGAAGATGGTTTCGGAGAGATTGAATTCTTTGGTCATGGTATGCTTTTGGCGCTGGGTGAGCGCGGAGCCTTCGGGGAGGAAGACTACGGCCAGCGGGTTGCCGCCGTAGGCTTTGAGGGTGAAGACGTCGAGGGTGACGAAGTTTAGTTGCATGATGGGATGAGTTGGATTGAATTTGGATGGTGGAAATTGCATGGGGTAGGGGAGTACAGTTAACATATACTTCGAGTTTGACTCATTTTATGTTTCGTGAAGATGTGGGTCACCGAAGTGTGGGTCACTGCATCTGCCGAATCCGCTTGGAGTCGGCAACGTTTGGTATTCACCGATTATGTATTGATTTACGGTATGATAAAATCCTCTGGATGGCCTCGCGTACTTCCCCACTGCTTCATTCCCGCCTTCAAAGCAGTCGCAAATCCCTCGTGGTACTTCAACCCGTCACTCAGCCACGCCGTCCTCCCCGCTCTCCACACAGCCCAATTCTCAGCCATGGCACCCTCCGGCGCTCGCAAAAGACCAAAGGCCACATCCACTATGGTCGGCCTCTCCTTACAGCTGAAGAATACCGTTGCACCACACGTTCCACAGAACGTCCGGAGCACATCCGGGGAGGACCTGAAGCTCTTGGAGGACCCGATCATCAGATCAGCAGGCGGACGAGGCGAGATGTGATCTACAGGCACGAACATCCACCCGATGACATGCGTCCCGTTAACCAGGCGACAGTCGTCGCAGGCATCTAGACATGCGAGCCATTTGCTCTTGTCGGACGGGTGAATCCACT
This sequence comes from Penicillium sp. S103-07, assembly GCA_037042055.1. Lineage (NCBI taxonomy): Eukaryota > Fungi > Ascomycota > Eurotiomycetes > Eurotiales > Aspergillaceae > Penicillium > Penicillium sp. S103-07. The sequence continues at coordinate 114,449 of JAXQJQ010000053.1, forward strand.
CTTGGCCGGCTTCACTGTTGACGAAGTCTGCCCTCGGGCGGGAAATCGTAAACGATACACCACCACAGTGACACTGAGCACGAAGCTTCTCAGGTCCATCCGTCATACTTGTAGATTCCGACGGCTCAGCCTCGATCATCTGTAGCTTTCGCCCCTCGACCTCTGAAAAGACCGCGGATAATCCTCCATCGGGAGTAGATCCGGGATCGAAATGAGTGTGAAACTGCCAAATCCCCGGCTCATCTTTATTGGCATCGAAGATCGAGTTTGAGATAACCCATCCACCATCTCCTCCCCGATCTCCAATCTGGCAGCTGCACGTGCTGCAGAAGTACTTTGTGGAGTTGGCGAGTTGGTAGGGAGTACACTCGTTCAAGCTTGATGGTGCGATGAACTCCGGTTGGACATCGTCGGGCAGTGGGGCGTGAAAGCAGCACGGAGTGCCGTGCGTGTAGCGGCAGATGCTACAGTGGCACATGTGTACTTTTAGTGGAAGGGACGAGGTGGGAACCGTGACGGTGAAGTGCACATTTTTGCAGTAGCATGCAGCCGTCAGGGTTTTGGTTTTGGTGGCCATGATGAATTTCCTAGAGGTGAGAGTTGAGAGTGCGGGGAAACTCAATAATAAATACTTGGCAGGATTTTCTAACCAATTAAACTTTTATATAACTAGATCACACCACTGAAAATACGAAGTATCCAACATTAAGTTATGCTGGGATTTTGGTGCATACACGTATTTCCAACATCTAACTAACCGTGATAATAGACACTGCCCGTGGGTGACGTTCCTGGCTGATTTGTTCCCTTGTCCATCCCTGCCACTCGATCCAGTATGCAAAAGGACTCAATTCCAAGGAACTTCTAGTTACATAGAAGCACCTCCTTCGAGCCCGACTTTTCCAGGGTTGTGCGATGCTGTCCAAGGTCAAACTTAGTCCTCACAGACAGGCAAGGGAAGTGCAAGACCGAGCTTGCATTTCCCACTGCAGCAGGCCTCATTAGATCCACAAAGGAGACCGGTTGCTTTGCACTCTTGGAAATTGTGCGAGTCAGCCCGCGCACTGCAGATATTCTCTCCCCCGCCAACAGTGCTGTCGTTACAGACAAGAGGATATCGACAGTCCGAATTACTCTTGCAATGGGACCCGTAACCCCCGTTTTCAGCATCGAGACACTCTCTATGATCCCTATTGAACAAGCCGTACCTGCAGGTCCAAGAACCCTTGCATTCGGACTGATGGGTACAGTGAAATCCGTACGAGCCAGGGGCTTTGACACAAATCTTCCTGGAATCACAAATATTTGAGAGGCAGCTGAAGTTGTCTTGACAGGCCTCTCCTAAGAGCCCCTTGGGACGACAACTCTTGGCAGAATGATTGCAATAGTAATTGGGGTCCAACTTTGAGCAGGTATGAGGTACGTCGGCTGAGCACTTTGTATTCTTGAGGTTTTGAGCCTTCTTCTGTGCCTGCATATAATTGGGAAAGGGAAAATAACGGCGCTGTAACTCGCTGGGATTATCGACCTCATCAGTGAAAATACTGAGAGGCACATCGTTGACACGGTAGAAGTAGGCCATCTCAGGCGGGATAGCGTCGCTGGTGTTTTTGGCGTGGAGAACAGCACGAGTCGTCGAGACGACAGCGGCCAGCAAAATCGCACTCCATTGAAGTAAGTGCATGATTAAGATCATGGACAAATAGAGGATAACAAAAGGGACTATTTTCGTGAAAGGTACTGGATTATGATGACTGTGAGTGGGTTGAGGGTCGGGAGGAAATCGACTCTCTTAAATATCATTCTTATGTCTACCCAGGGTCATACAAATGTTATGATAACTGGGAAAGGACTAGAATAAGCTTCAATAGTATGTACCATCCATCTCGTAATTACTTTCCAAATCAAGGCTGACTTCGTGAGTTTGATCTGCGAGCCGCTGCAGGAGATCAGCAAACATTGATCTTACCTGTATCATATCTCAATACCCACTATTTGGCCTCTCAGCGCCAAATCCAGCCCACGGGATCTGCTTCACCACGGGCGAAATCTTACGTGGGGTTTACCCGTGCCTACCGGAGGCCCCGCGTATCCACTACCTTTCGAAGCTGAAGTCCTCTCGCCTAGGCGATCTGCATAAATGCAAGATGGAGCATCATACCGCTGAACCAACCAAGATATATTAGTCAATTGTGGTGAAGATCTTTGGCAGGTTGATACTAAACCAGCATTCTCAGCGCGTTAGAACAGAACTAGTGAAAACCCAAGGTTGGATATGTCCTCGTTTCCGATTGATCTGCAGCAAGGTTTCGAGAGCTTCTTCCTCGCTGCCCGAGACTCCTGTTGGATATGGGTATTGTGTCCTTTTATTTAGTGCCAGGTATTGGGTATCACCGAGCCAAGGTGACTCCGATCCAGGACCACTTCCTTCTGTAGATCACAAAGCAGAGAGCGAGGAGTCCGTTCTCGGTGACGGCGGTTTGATAGTGACGCTACTCATGAATTTCTTATGATACAGGTCTGCCCTAGCGCACGGTAGGATCTAGACCGCCATTATTGGATCATCCTCCATCACTCTAGAAACCTGATGAAGAGCTAAATAGGATGGTGAAAAGACAAGATTGACGATCCACAATAGTGGCTTGTTCTTACTCGCCCGATCGCAAGGACGATCAGGCGAACGGGGTTTCTATTGTCTGCTGATGCCCCGATCGTCTCCGTCGGGAATACAAATGGTCTTTCTCCACTTGGATGTGGAGACCTTGATTCGATAGCGTTTGAAGCAACAGCGCGAGGCAAACACCGCAAGGCTTGCTGGAAGGCTAGCGTCTCACCACTTCAGTGGGTCTTGACAATCCTAACTCGGCGAGAGTCGAATGCTCTCTGGTAGCAACTTGTGTAACCTCCGAGGGTCTTCTATTGAGCTGAAAGTAGCTGCAGGGATAATGGACTGATCAAAAACTCAATCATGTGGAGCTGTGAAAAGCTGTCTTTAAGTCGGTTTTCTACGAGCCAGAGGTCTGCCGAGTGATATCTTCCACTACTGGGTTTCAAATCTGAATGAATCAACCCGATCTTTCAAGTAAAGACTTTTAGATGAGATGACCAAATACGTGGGGGGCTAAGGATACCACGTACCGTACTACCTGCCCAGGAAAGATGAAAAGCGACACGGTATTTGGTATTCAGGCTACTGTTGTTTGTCAGCTAATTGGCTATTGCCCAATCTGCACAATTCCATGAACTCTTCCATCGACCAAACTATTAGTTATTGCAGATTGGATTACGAAAGCTAATACATAGTTGGTGAGGTAAAGCCTAAAGTTTAGGACATATAAGAGCCGTGCCTTTCCGTATCGATCACTTGCACGTAATACTCTCAGTCCAGCTAGAGTGGGTCACGAAGTTCATAGTCAAATCCCGGCTTCGGCACACCCTGCCGTGCCACAGAATTTGAGTGTGCCTATTTATTCGTGTTATTTTATTTACCTTCCTTATCGAGAAAATTCACTGCAAGCCAGGCAATATTTGATCAGGTCGGTGTCTTTGTAGCGGCTTTCCTCTGGCCCTTCCTGGCCCTCCCTTTCTGTTTTTAGTGCTTAGTGCTTGGCCCTTTTTGCTCACTATTACTTAGTCCAACCTGTTAGGGCCTTTCCCTCTTCGGGTTTAGCCCCCCGACGTATTCTCACAGAACCGACTACGCCCCTGTACGCCCGAATGGTTTCGCTTATTGGGCATAACATGACATCATTTTTGCTCAGAGCTGAAGCGGGGTCGGGGTTCTGGGACCTATGGTCACGCTTCGTCTTTTCGTACCTGAGTCGTCTCCACTACTCAATGTTTCCAACGGAAACACCCCACCTTTGTCCAGGGAAACCAAATACATGTACCTATGTCGGATCATTGGGAAGTTGCCTCCACCATTGGTACCTGGGTGGCCGTTATACTCGCTATCATCGCCCTGGGGGGTCTTGCCGGCCCTTTTTTAATCTGGAGAGCGAGTCGGACAGAACGACATCAGGCTATTGACCGGCTAGAAGAGGGAGAGGCAGAAAATGGAGGATATATTTCCAAAGGTCTTCGCGTCTCACCGAAGATCCGACTTTTACGCCGCGTCCATGTTCCGCTTCTCCAACGAGAGCCTCAGCTGCCCGGTCGTATACTGAACTGGAAGCCAACAGTCACGCATGTTTCGCAGAAATCAGCGAGCTGGGTGCAGTTCTGTCTCGCGATAAAATCATACGGGCTTCATGCAAGCGAGGGAGATTCTTTGATTATCCGAGCACGAAGAACATGGCTGCCTGTGCACAAGAATTGGATCTTGATACTGGGAATCGTAGGAAGATTCTCAAACCGGCCTGATCATGGGAAATTGCCTTTACCACTGAAAGGTCGTGTGAAAAGTGTGCAGGCTCTGCCCGGGAGAGTCTTCCGGGGACAACAGAAAATTGACTCCGCCTACGGCAAAACATTTCAAATAGTTGGCTCCTGCGTTCCGGTGGGGCCAGGAGGAGATATGTCATGTATGACGATGACCACGATCGTTTCAGCGCTTTGCATGGGTTGTTCGGTACATTGTGGACGAGGAGAGGAAGTGGGTCATCCAGGGAAACCGATCTCTCAAAGGTATATTACACCCAGCACAAGATCTACGAGACCGGGGAGCTGTCTGACAATGCCCTTGCTATCGGCGACTTGTTTTGGTTGTCTGTGGGGTGTCTTCCTATGGGCAACGGGAACATATACTGTTTGGAAAATGTCGGTGAGATCGTTGTGAATGAAAAGAAGCATCAGGCACCGCGTTTGCGTGTTGATAGAAGGCCTGGACTTTCAAATAGAACGGGTGCGCAAAATGTACACTTTGACATGAACTCGGACGACTCCGAGCACGACTTCTCCGACAACTCCGAGCCTGACTTTTCCGACGACTCCCGGTCTGACGAGTCCGATTCCCATAACCCACAGAACGTCCGGGATAGGCATCGCACAACCAGCTACATCATCCCGACTACTGTACGTAAAAGGCGAAGCCTGATAGGTCCCCGAGCTTTCCATTTTAGCGCCAGCAATGACCGTGTCGAAGCCCTCTCCAATGTTGCAAACAGCCTCGAAGCCACAGATACCCGGGGAATAGTCTATTCTCTTGAAGAGGTCGATCTTCCGACTGATGCCCTCAAAGAGTTTGAGGAATCAATAAACTCAACATACCATCCGATTAACGGCGCCTGGGTGCGACTTGGCAAAGATTCCAATAATTCTCGGCGCACTGGGGGGTCGCTCCGTACATTTCTAGACCGGGCATCAGCTCACACAATTGCAAAGGCATTACTCGACATCCCCATGTCTGCAGATGGCTATCTGATGCCCTGCAACAAATCCTCACTTTGTTGAGCGACACTATGCAACGCTGCTCAATATCTCCCGCACCTGATAGGCCGGATGGCAGATAACATGGTCAATTTGTTCATTCGTGCAGAAGATCATGACAAGACTGTGGCTCTTTTCGACAAATTTCTGAGCATGTGTCTCGATTTCAAACCGGACAGGGAATTCTTTCGCACTCTTTTTGAGCTCGACTCTGTTCTGACGGCATTCCTTTCCTCGGACCTCAAAGCGACCACTGCCATCGGGATCATTATGCTCACCAGCGCAGAATTTCGAGATATCATTGCACAGTCCGCCAGACTTATTCCGCAATCGAAAGACAAGGTCGTTGTTTTAGCGCTTGGCCAATTTTCGACTTTGAACATTCCCTCCTCAATGGGCGTTGTGCAGAAATTTCCCCTTGAGCGATCTGTTCTTTTCCCTGACCAGAATGTTTGCAATGAGGTGGTGCAGATAAAGTATCACCATCTGTTGTTTGCGGCTTTAAAGGCCTGCTTGCGCAGTGCTCTCCTGGAGACTAGCTTAGACTCGACGCCTTTGTTTGAGGTATTCTTAGAGACGGAGGAAACTGTACATATGGCTAGCCGCTATTACTATTGCCTGTATTGCGGGAAAAAGCAGAAGTCCTGGGATTTTCGACCTTGAGATCTACACACTAATTATCGTCTACGGTCGATGTTGCTAGTTTGTATTAATTGTGTTCGGAAATATCAATATTCGGGTATGGATTTAAATATAGTCCACTCTCTCTTGTCGCTGTGGCTAGGAAACAAAAGAAGAGCGTAGGTGAAGACACCGATTTCCGGAATTACTGTAGCAATTTTAAATGCACGATCGGGTGAGGGGTCCCACTCTTCCTTCAGACCGGCTGCTGCCAACCCGCCGATTCAGACTGCCGGTGGATAAAGTCGACATTTAGCCTTGGCATGGCCAATGGCACGCGAATCTGCCCAACACAAGAGTCGAGCTAATCCGTAAGGCAGCCCGAACCCAGAGTGCAGCCCGGTCCAGGCCGAGGCCAAGCGCACAAAACCGGGCCGGTGAGTCGGCATCGGTGGGGTTGATAAACGATAAGGTCTCGTGTCTCACACAACACCAAAAAAATACGAATCGCCGAGCGAAAAAACGGACATAAGAAAAGAGGGTATATTGTTCTATAGATTCTAAAATGAAATATGCATAGCTCATGAAGAAGAGCGGCGCTCATCCAACTGCTCGTGTAGATAAAGACGGCCTTCGGTATTGACGAAGCCGCCGATTCCAAATGCGGGGATAATGCGACACATGCGCAGCAGTGAAGCGCTGACCCAGTCACGGCTGATACGAGCGAGTCGTTCTTTGGTAGGCATGACTTGGGGCCTGTTATAGAGGTCCAGACCGAAGAGGTGGATGGGTGTGCTGATGAGTTGGATGGATGCGGGAATGGCGAGTTGGGCGATAAGGATTTTGAGATATTCTTGGGAGGCGACTGAGTCTGGAATCGCGGCTGAGACTATTGAGGGGAGGGTGAAGGAGCCGAAGATGGTGAGGCCGTCGCGGATGAGGAATGCAGAATAGGTGGCTACAGGGATCTTGGTGCGGCCAATGGAGCGGACGGTCTTTGGGGGTGGTGTGTCTGCCTTTGGAGTGTCGACTGAAGGAGGCGAAGTTGGCTTTGGGGAACCGAAAAGTTGGGCGAATTTGACGTCTTTCCAGATGCCGACGGAGGAGTTGACGACGAAGGTGGATGCAAATGTAGTCATGCTGGCAATGGCGTGGTCGATCTTGGGATAGACCTTTTGAAAGAGGGTCTCGGAGGCATTGGCCGTTGCGAATGTGGCGGTATAGAGAGACCAGACGAGAAGACTGGGGCGTGAAGTTAAAAAGGTCGCTGGCTGTGTGATGGAGAACCATAGATGCTTGCGGAACGCTGGAAGAAGAGGTTGATTGTAGAATGACTTTTCAACGACGAGTCTGGAGATCGTTAGTCCTGAATCCATACAATACATGCAATTCATGTAATTCCCGTATGGAACTCACCTGTCAAAGATCATGACCGCTGGTGTTATAAGAGTTGCTGAACCAGCAGCAACGAGGGTGTCTGCCGCTAGGAGCTCACCGAGCCGGCTTCGGCTGCGTTGAATGCCCAGCGGCATGGTCTCTTGGAGATTCTGGGTCATGATCCGTCGATGATAAAGGTCGACAATGCTACCCTCATCTAGTTTATAGGCCGGGTGGCAGTCGAGGTTTGGGTATGTAGCGACAGGAGAGGTATGTGTAGAGGGGAGAATGTCCTTGGAGGCGAACCTTGGAAGGAATTCAGATTAGATAAAATGAATGGAACGCGGGGCAGTGCATCATTGTCGCAGAACCAACTCACTGTGGATCGTGGGTCGGAGGCTGACCGAATTTTACAATCCGGTGAAGAGATGGCGAGAAAGAAATTTGAAAGGAAGGTAATTGAAGGAAGAAAGAGTAACAACCCTCGGGCGAAGATATAGGATAGTGTAGCGAGGGAATCAAGTAATGACATTGCCAGACACAAAATGCATTTATAGATATCAAAAAGGATTAAAGATCGGCCTCCAAAATCAGCCCCTCGTCGGCGGTGCCGTCCAATCAGCGGCGGGACCGGCCCGGGGACCGGTGCTGCATCCGGGATCTGATTGGATGAATGAGCCGGCATGATCGCCTTGAGATTTCAGGAACAAACGCGTTCTAGAAGATCGGTGAGACTCTTGTTTTACTCACCCTTCTCTCGGAACTGTGTGGACGCGTGGGATTGCCCTAAGCGGAACGATGTCGTGCTCCCCCGCGTTCCCCCGATGCTGCCTGCCCCTCCTGCTATGATGTCTACGGGTTCTCAACTTTTGCCGGGTCGATTTTATTCACCCATTGGGCGCCGGAGTGGGGTTTCTCCTTCTTGTGTCGAAATTGGGCATTGACAGGACACAAGGTTTTCGGGATCGAGATGCGTCAAAGCTCCCTCGCGATTGCTGTCCAATAGATAAGTAGATGGAGGGCCGAGGGGTGTTGACCCCAGCTTTGGGGGAATCTACAGTGCCGACTGTGGAGTTTTCCTATCAAGTAATGGATTGCGTGCGATCGCTCACGGCGTGATGTCTTGCCTGGTTGCCACTGCTGCCACTGACACTGACTGACATTGCCCAAATCCCAACAAACTTGTCGGAGGTACGACCCGACTTGCCTGCAGCTGCATCCTTATCTTTGCTTTCATGTAGCGGGGTATTCATTGACACATCAAAACTTTTCCTTGCTTTCGTGTCAGGCTATCGAGTGCTAGTACCCTTTATCGAGGGCTAGCTGACAAGCCTAGGTGAGATTTTGCGACCGCCATTTAGTTACCGGCTTCCTGACACGTCAATTCTTCTCGTACTTACCGACAGCTGTATATAAATAGCCATTTTCAGGCAACGCCACCATTTGCATCACCGTGGTCCCACGATCTGTCGCGCCAAGAACTACCAATGTAGGATGCTGCTAAAATAGTTCCTTTCAATCGTTAAATATTCCATGTTTGACTTCGAAGTACTCTTATCGTATGCTGTTCTTTGTTCTTCTAGCAACAGCCCCGTGATTCCTGTGACGATACCCAATGACGGATGATGTCGGGTAGCCCGATTCGTCAGGCTGTGACCATCCATGCATCTCAAAAGTACATTCCGTCTCTCTCATCTTTCCCGACAAGGCTCGCAGACAAGCGACATCACTCCTTATACCCACTTCTCTATACTATACTTGACTTCCTGTATGGAGGACATGCGACCATAGGGTGTGGAGAGCAGGGCTTCCCGTCCTACTCAGCCGTACTTAAGCCGTTGGATCTGCACTCACCGAGCAAGTCGTATTTTTTTTAATCTTGCAAGTATTAGCTGAAATGATGTAATATATCGACATTCTTCGCACAGTTAATCGTGATCCTGCGGTCTTCCAAGACCCCGAAACCTTCAGTGCAGAGCGCGCCTTTGGTGATAAATGGGATAACCTCCGGGAAGTGACAAGAAGAGTTTTGAGAATGACAAGCGCCGGTGTTATGGCACTCAGTGGGCATGGCGCTGGTCGGTTTTCACACTCGCCAGCATTCTTAAGGACGTTTCATTTGAGCTGGAGGGTCCAAACTACAATCTTACCTCGAATGGAGCGTTTAATTTGACGCTACGGGAGCTGTATGGCCTTGTGAGCCCGAGGAGGTGATTTTATGGTCGACAAGCTGGAACAGACCATTTCTAGTTTTGCAATACTTCTTTCTCGGGCGCAAGGTATCTGATTACTCGCTACAGTTGCTACATTCCGGCGGTTATTGGCATGAGATGGGATATTTCATTGGCAGCGCTGATGCCTTGGATCATCTGTACGTATTTGTATATTTGTAAAGCATTTTGCTATGTATCTTTGCAACTCCATCAACGTAACGCCGCGTAGAGTGATGTGTGCAAGAATCTAGAACTGGCATGAAGCGGACCAATGATCGCGCAGGTTTCCCCGCTTACCAAACGCGGGTGAGTTTTCCCACACTCAACCGCATCCAAGAGCGGAGGAAAGAGACGCGTTCGATAATCCATCGAGACGCGAAGAATCATCCCTTTGGACATATTGATTATGACCTCCGCGGCTGACAGCGCCCCACTGCGCGTCTCGCAGCGGCGGCCGCTTGCGTGTCGAGGTAGATCTTACCCCCTCTATGTGGAGAACTGGGCTGACCCGGGAACAGAGTGCACCAGGCGCAAACGCAAATGTGACAAGCAAATTCCTTGCTCCCGATGCCGCCGCCTCAACCTTGAATGCTCTGTGGAAACTGTCCGGCTGCGCCGGGACACTGTGCAACATGCGTCTGAAATCCAATTCTTAGGCTCACTCTTAGAAGATCTGGACTCTGTTTCTGAGAAGGCGCCTCATATTGCCCAGAAAATCAGAGACAGGATTGATCGACTGCAGACTGGTACCGGTGATGCGTCTGATCAGATGAACCTTGACTCGGCACAAGAGGATCTGAGGTCTTCAGAAGGTCTTGATGAAAAACCGTTTCAGCATCGACTCCCTGACATGCTCCCGGAGAGTACGGATCCTCCTATTCTGACAGCGATCGAACATCTTGCCTGGGGTCGAAACTCCGCAGGATGCTTCCCTCACAGGAGATGTGGTTGCCAGTATCGCCGAGACAGCCCGGAGCTTTTGTCGATGAACGGCGGGCCTTTCCAAATACATGGTTCTGCCTTGGAGTCTATGGTTCATATTCCCAAAGTCTCCGATGCTCAGAAACTCATCAGATTCCATGTCGGCCATTTGTCATGGCATCATAATTGCTTCCACGGCCCGACCTTCCTCGAGCAATGCGAGTTATTCTGGAGGACAGGGAGATGTGACCATCCTCTCTGGATGGCGCTTTATTTCGCCGTCTTGAGCTGCACCGTCAACTCAATTCAGAACAGCAGCAAGTTAAGAGCACTCATCGATGTTGACCTTTACCTTGCGATGCAGCCCGCCCAGCTATTATTCTCCGCGATGATTCAAACTCTGTACAGCTCACACTTCCTGAACGACCTTTCAATATACTCCGTCCAGGCCATTGTAATATCAACAGAGATTGCTCACAACCTTGGCCTCAGCCAGTTGAATGCAACTCTATTCAACGCCGCGGTTCGCATCGCCGAATGTCTCGGGATTCACAAAATCAAAGAACACACCGCAACCCTGACCCATACCAAAGACGAGTGGGAAGAACGTGTCGAGCGGGAAGTCGGCAAACGCGTATGGTGTCAGATGGTCATCCAAGATCACTTCGCCATTCCTTTCACCGACACATACAGCATCTCCCCAATGCATTTTTCAACGGGCCGGCCCCTGAATGCAGATGATCGCAACCTGGTAGAATTGCCGACAGAAACGCCGACTATCAGCACCTATGTCCGCGTGCTTGTAGATCTTGCAGCATTGATGCCGGGCCTCGCAGATGGACTCGGTCCACTAACGAAACGAAAGCCTCGTCGAGAGCAATACGAGCATATTCTACGGATTGATCAAAAGATGCGAGCGATCGTCAACCACATACCTTCATTTTTATTACGGTCGGATAAGGTGAAAGAGGCTCAAATACCGTGGCTCGGTATCGCCCGACGGAGTCTTGCCATCACGGCAGCCGAAAAAATCATCATGATCCACCGACCATTCCTCTTCCGCTCATTCCATGATGCGGCATATAGCCATTCCCGACGTACCTGTGTCGCGGCTGCCATGACCATTCTGCGAGAACACGAAGCTATTGTCGAAGAAGACGACCTCTCCATCTGGACACACACAGCTTTTGCCATCACGGCAGCGGTCATTCTCTGCTTCGAAGGAAACGCCCTGGTGAAAGATCCAAAAAACCCAAAAGTTGACGTCTACAGAGAAGTGGTATCAGCCGCTCGCGACCGTCTCGCTTCTCGAAACAGCGACGTACTCGCCCAGCGAGGTGTTGCTCTTATCGATGCGATTTCCATTGCTGAAGGATCAGGTTACGGTGCATCGGATCTTAACCGGGGCTCATCAATCGATGTCAACAGAGTCTTTGCCAATTTCTCAACACTCAGCCGGTCGAATCTGAATGTTAGTGCGGAGGACATCATATTTGGCAAGATCCCTGGTGAAAGCCCCGAGGGACTTACGGGTTCGGCAATTGATCCCGAGGAGATGCAGTTGGCTTGGAACCAAGAAGAAGTTGATTTTGATTCTTGGTTCAATGAGGTTTTCCACAATTTCCAAGATCCTTCATTATGACAAAAGTGGAAGTGAACGCTCTTGATGTATTTCACTTTGTACCATGCCATATCCCATCCTTTCAACCTTTCGCATAACCCGTATCATTGATCCCTGGGGATTCTGCAACGTCGGCTTAGATTGCCAACGGACAAGTAGTTTCTTCCAGCCAGGCCCTTAATTAAGCCCAATGCTCTGCTTCTTGGCAAAGGCAAGCAGCTAAAAATATTTGGGACTAGTGCCAATGTAACCCCGCCACTTCTGCCGAAGGATGCCTAGAGTGCCTTGGCCATGTCGTTACTGGAAAATCCGAAGGATTTTTATTGGAACACTGCAATCATATATTATGATCGAATACCCTTCTCTGAAAGTCGCCAAGTGATCTTCGGTTCTAACCAGGCAGCGTGTGAACATGCCGCAATTAATCGAACTTCCCCCGGAGCTGCTGGTGCTTGTCACGTCCTTTGCGGACACGAAGTCACTCAAATCTCTGAGACTCACCAACCGCCAGCTATCCTCCTATGCTAGCAGATGCTTATTCCGAATCGTCCATCTCTACAACGATGACGAAAGCTGCGAGGCTTTCAAGTCCGTCATATCCCACTCGACCTTCAAGAGCAGGGTGCAGAAAATTTATCTCAACACTGTTGAAGATGACTATGTGAGTTTTATCAGCCCCTATGAATATCAGGAGCAAGCGTGATGCGCTCCAATTGATTGAAAATTTTGGCTCACGCGCAAGGCATTAGGGATCAGATGATGAAGATGAAGACGAACCGCCGAAAAATTGGCGGAAGCTTCTGACCAAGTTGAAAACACTTCCAAATCTTCAAAGCGTTGTTCTGCGCTTTGACAAGAACTGTGCCGTGGATCCGCATTTTGCCGATAAACCTCAGACAGAGCTTTACCGGGCAACGGTTTTGCGGTGGTTATTTGCAGGGCTGACATCTATGGAACAACCCGTGAAAGAGCTTGCCATTCAAAACCTCCAGAATGTTTCACCTCGGAACAAAGACATCATTGCTCAAATTCAACGGGTTCTTCACGGACTGAAATATTTGCGATTGAACGTTATACACGAACTTGTTCCCGCCTCTCCTGAGACTGAGCTCGAAGTACGTTTCCATCACTGGTTTTATACTGGATTCTTGAGCTGACTGGCAGCATTACTCTATTCGGCAGAGACCCGACCCACATGAGTTCTTCACGCAAATACTCCCATCAGTATGGCTCAAACCCACAATGGGATCGCTTCAGAAACTCTCATTGTACTCGTCATTCCACTGGGGATTTTATCCTAGAGTCAGTCTAGAGGAAGTCCATTTCCCTCACCTGAAATTATTGGCTCTAGGCCAGTTCTCATTTGTTGATGACAAACAGCTGGATTGGATCCTAGCACACTCATCAACTTTACAAGAGCTCTACCTGGATGACTGCTCAATTCTGATAGGCGTGAACATACACGACTTTAATTTAGCAATTTCAAAATGTCAGATACCAGAGTCCGACATGGAACCCAAAGGAGAGGATGGTCGTCGGAAATTCCACCACGCCTATCCTCGCCGGTGGCATGATTACTTTTCTTCCATTCAACAAGGCCTTCCACATCTACGCGAATTCAGCTTTGGCGTTAGTGCGCCATGGGATGAATTTGTGTTGCCTTTTGAGACGGAAAAGGAGCTTGTACCGGCGTTGATGCGAACTCGGTATATGGCGTTCGAGGGCGGCTTAGGACCCAGTCCATTCGTTGGTCGGAAAACTTACCTGGACATGAATCCTGAGGGCAAATGGCCAGATTGTGACGAGGAAGATAGACGTGCTTTGAAGGAGCTGTATCAGAGTATTGGGAAGAAGGTGGACTATGGGAGGATCGCGGCAACCCCTCGGCGAACAGTGGAGAACTTGCTGCAAGTTGGAGTTGATTACTGGGATTATTAGAGATAGTTACAGGGGAAGGAGAATATAAATCTATGGATGCTATCAGATGTCAGAAATACTGAAATGGTCTGCAGCAACTCGTATCTCATAGGAGGTCCAGAAAACTGAAGCAAGGCCCTTGTTCAAGAGCAGAGAAATCGAAGTCAGCATTTGAAACTATCTAAGTAAAGATTGACAGGTAATTATAAGACAAGTTCAATTGGGATCAACATCTTCCATTTCCATCTCGCTCTTTATGCTCGCTCAGTAATTAGCGAACTTGCTGCGTTCTCGAATCAGTTCCCCTTAGAACGCGAAAAGGAGCAGAGCCTTACAAAATGTAGTCGCCAGTATAGCTAGCACTGTCGTGACTATATACGCCCCCAAACCACAATTCATCTGATGGGTGAACAGGGGAAATATGCCCGCCACGATAGCTCGTACGAACTACACAGCCACCAAATTACAGGCCGAGTAAGTCACATAGCTGTCAAACTGGGTGGTCTAATAGAGAGGCCAAGTCCCACCGGCTATCGCACTATTTGCGCTATCGTCAAACTGGCATAAAATAAGCCATATTCTTCAGAGCCCTGAAGTCTCCTATAACCAAGCATATTATATGATAGGCCATACTGTCAGGGTGTTCACGAGTATTACAACATCACTCGACGAAACAAAATTTGCCACATTCTATAATCAGTATGCACTGCATTAACATACTTCGTTTTCTTGCGTCATACTTGGATTGAGCTTGCTCGGTGCTATTCCCGGCACCACCACAGCCGGGTGGCAATTTCTTTGCGTAAAGAAAAGAACATCGCAGAAAATGTACTTCGGGATGCAGCCCCTGCATTCAAACTTTTGAAACGAGGAATTTATATGGAAAATTAAAACTGCTACCGCCCTAATCTATAATTTGTTAACTCGATTGCCAGCCATATAGAATACAGTAAACTAGAACTCCCGAAATGGCCTCTTCATACAAGTCACGTGACCGTAGAAACGCGGAGAAAGCTCCACAACCTGCGGGAAGAGGCGAGCCGAGACGAGCATCATCCGGCAACACTTAAGAGACCCCGACGTAGCTTCCAGAAAATACCGGGGTGATCCAGCTGTTCTGAGGATGATGTTGTAGAAACTTCCAGTATTCCCCTTCTTTCGTCTATAAAATCCTCTTCACTCGCCACGTTCTAACCATTCATCAATCAACGAAATTCCAAGTTCTCAAATATACCATTTCTAAATATCAAGCATTAATCACTCTTGACTACTCTCACATCCACCATGTCTCTCTTCCGCACCAACTTCCCAACCAGCGGCGACTTCTCGCCTCTCTTCCGCCTTCTCGATGACTATGACCATCACCGCTCTGGCCACCAGTCCGCACTGCGCACCTTTAACCCTCGTTTCGATGTCCGCGAGAGCGCCGACGCCTACCACCTAGACGGTGAGCTGCCGGGCATTGCTCAGAAGGATATCGAAATTGAGTTCTCCGACCCGCAAACCCTTATCGTGAAGGGTCGCACAGAGCGCTCGTACCAGACCGAGCCCCAGGCACAGGCCGAGGAGGGCGACAACTCTCAGGCCGTAACCAAGTCTGATAATAAGACCACCTACTGGGCTTCCGAGCGCGCTGTCGGCGAATTCCAGCGCACCTTCTCCTTTGGCCAGCGCGTCGACCAGGATGCTGTCAAGGCCAGCCTCAAGAACGGCATCCTATCGGTTACCATTCCGAAGGCGAACACCACCACCACCAAGAAGATCACTATTGAGTAAATCAATAGCTTCGAATATGTGACTGGGTTGCGATTCGACAACTTTCTACGTCAGCTACCACTATTTGCTTGATTGCATTGCGCTAGGATGGGACACTCGCTTAATCATGGGACACTCGCTTAATTATATCAAACATGTACTATGTTAGGGGTCCTAAATTGAATAATTAATCAGTTATATTTACTCAGCATGACACAACGTAGACGTTTGCACTCTGTAAATATGTAAAAAATATAAATGTAACGACTAAACACCACGCTCTTGGACTTTATGAAAACTTGGGTTAAAATAATTAAATTCAATTGCACTACATATCCCAAGTATAAGGCAACTTAGTGACCATTAGAGTGACCGTTTGAGTCACCGTTGGTGTGACCATTTGAAACACCGTTCGAAGACTCCGCAACCTCGGCCTCAATAACCATCTCGTACTGCTGCGGATCAGGCCAAAAGTTGACAATCTTCAAGCCTGCACTGGTCAAAAGCTTCGTCCACGCCTCTTGGGTCCGCTCCGAGGCTGACAGTAGCGACATCATATTCACGTCCATTGTGGTCTGACTAATACTGGCTCCCGTGGGCGGAAGAACAATGTCGTACACAAAGAGTTTCGAGTAGCCCTTCACCATTGCGTCTCTGGTATTCTCCAGCAGTTGCTTTGCCTTGTCATCGGGCCAGTCGTGAAGGACGGCATGCATGAAGTAAGCTCGGCTCCCTGCAGATTCCCCGTTAGTATAATGCCGGTAATTTCCAACGGTGGGGTACTTTACCTTGGACAGGCTGGGGAAGGAAAAAGTCATGAGCCATAGCGGTAACTCTCGTGTCTACCTGAGCATTGGCAATAACTTCAGGAAGGTCTTGCAAGACCAGAGACCCGGCAGGGAGCTCTGGATGTTTATTGAGGACATGGGTAATATCGATACCGGTATTTCCACCGACATCAACCACGAATGGAGAACCGTTACTCAAATCGGCGCCCTCCAACAGCTTGGTAGTGTTGTAGACCTTAGTCCACGGTGTCTTCCATGCTGTCCAAGCTTCCATATGACCAGTGAAAGCTTCAAAGTAGGCAGGAGATTTCTGCAGTCTCCCGAAAAAGTTGAGGCCGTCTGGATCACTGTCGGAGTAATTGTTCACATTAATGTCGGTGGGCTCCTGATAAGAGATTCTGGCGAGGTAGGCGGGTAAGTTGTGTCCAGCCTCAATGTATTGGTTGGTTCTGGACCGAAGTCAGTTTAGCAGATAGAGCGATGGCTGGGGATATCCTTACGCTGCTTGAAGTGAGGCGCGGACTTTTGTACTTTCGTCACCAATGGCATACGAGAATGGTGTGGGCTTGAACTTGTCTTCACTAGTCTCTTCAACAACGTTGAAAGCCGCTAGCAAGCGGAAGAGACGACCTGTATGTATTCTGTGAGTCGTTTCGGTAATTTAATTTTGGAGATGAGAACATACGCAATAGATTGGTATCAACGGTAGGGGTGGTCATCTTGGCCAGCTGATCGACGGTCCTCTCATCACCTCCAATCCCAGTCCAGGATTTCCAGAGACCCACATCGATGCATGTTTGCAAAGCGGCAAAGACGACAGGGTGTTCGAAGCAAAAGCCCCATGCGCGTTCATAGGGCGATTCTACCCTGGCAAGCAGACGACGTGCAGCCGCGCGAACTTGGAGGCGCTCTACCTCATTGCCGCCGAACGCCTCGGGGCGAACTGCGTCAAGAGCAGCAATAATTTGCTGGGTTTCGGTGGGCATTCTCGATTTCCAGAGTTCGAGGAATGGACTTAGGAAATTGGTTATCAAAATTATCGTGAAAAAAAAGGAATGAGCCGTCAGTTAACTAAAATTTATACGTCTGCATGGGCGATTGTACTAGGGGATAAGCACATGGGAGCACCACATGGTCAAGGCCGGAGACTTTCAAGAATGTTCCCCTGAATCATTGACACTAAAACCAAGTTTGTTACTGATTAGAGTCTGAAGGTGAACCTAATGGTGTTAAACCCCTCACCACTAACCCACAATGCCCCGCAGGGTTTGATCCTGTTCTGATTGCCTTGTCGTTTGATATCCATGGAACACATGGAAATTTCACCCTCAACCTCGCATACGTGAAGCCAGAATCTGCGAACTGTGCTTTTGACATCCAACAGCAGACTCCTGGAAACGTATTCCTATGCCCGAGAAGACTACATAAGCGGCTTGTGGACAGTTACATGCAACAAAACCGTTCCAGCTTGCAAATTTACACCGGCGTTTCATCGTCACGCCAGTCTACTTATGGCGCTAATTGAAATGAGCTATCACTTATTTTCAAAATGCCTATCCAGAATCATGTACCTGTCTAAGCAGTGGCCAACGATGTGGCACCTCGGGTAGTATCCGGACTCCCGGCGCTCCAACGCCACTATCATGGTATTAGATGTCCGGATGGACAAATCAGAGCATTAGGGTGTAAATACTTGACACAGCGTGAGTCCAATCCCACGTTCCAAAGTGAAGCAGGGGCGGAAAATCCCGCCACCGAAAACTTTCTTTTGTTGACAGGTAACGGCTGCTATTCTCGGATGCGGAATAGGGACCCAAGCGAAGGATGATCGAAATCAATTGACCTACTTTGGGAAGGATCGCTGGGGGCACCGGGAGCCTTGGCGCCGACGGACGAGGAATGGAACGTGTAAGAATTATGGGTACTACCTACATAGCGCTTGAGCCTTGTCAACTTTGGTGAATGACATCGGGTCTGGGCTTTTGGTATCAATGTATGTTAGTATTTGCCACCTCTATCGGTGAATGCCATTGTTCACTTGAAAGGTAGCGTGGTAATATTCACACGGCATTTGCAGCTTTTTCGTTGCTTTCTGGTTCAATTCCTTGGGTCTCGCGCGTTTGCATCCCGATCTTCTTTCCATCCAGAGAGCCCAGACTGCACGAGGGCCTAGAGTGTTGAAGAGTCCAGAAGACCAGACTTGAAGAAATGCCCTGACCATTGGAGGCAAACGCCTTACTGCAGGCGACCGAGTTCGCGAACCAATTGCAACCCCTCTGTTTCATCCCCGGACGTTTCCTGTCAGGGAAGCTCGTGGGATCAACGCGCGGGCCGTTGGCTAACCTGACAGCTCCCAGAATTTCGCATGTGGGGGCCTTCTATCTGTCAGGAGAATATTTGTGACCTGTCGATCTTTACAGCCGTCTGGGTGTGGGTCCGTGGCTTTAACGACGGGCTCGGAATGATCCTATGCATCCGTGCCCGCCTGGCTTCTGCTTCTTTCGGCTAGTGCCGAACTTGTGAGATGCACGCTCTTGCTAGCTTAGTATAGCCTCGTGCGTTATCCATATGCAACTCTACAGAGAGCGAGGCGTGAATCCTGACCTTGAATAAGTACTATGTAGTGTGAAGAAATTTGCTCAGACATTAAAACTCTAGCCACCCGCTTTGAGTTAGTATGCAGAAAGATAGACAACGGAAAATGATGCCTCCAATAATACATCCCATAAAAGCTTCGAGACTGCCGCACTGAAGGTTTCATTGCTCGCCTAGGCAGCATCCCATTTTCCTCATTATCTTCATTTCTCCTTTCTCTCGCGTGTGAATAAGATCTGTTCATCCCCAAAATGGGTGTATACGGAGGTCTAGGGCCAATGACCAATGCGGTCCTTTGGGTGGAGGTCGTTATCTTCGCTATCTTCGTCGGACTGAGACTGTATACGCGGAAATGTCTTCTGAATGCCGTTGGTGTTGACGATTACCTCGTTGTTCTTGCGTTGGTGAGACCGAAAATCGCAGATTGGCTTTTCTCGGGCGACTACTAATACATTACAGATTGTTCATATCCTTTACACTATATTCGTCACCATAGGAACTTACTACGGTCTCGGGCAACTATATGCAAATGTTGGGAATCCAGACATCTATTTCACGGCTGTAAAATACGAACTATTCAGTCAGGTGGCCGGTCTCGCAGTCATCGGAATCGGAAAGGCGGCCGTCGGTGTTTTTCTGCTTCGAATCGTGAGGAATAGAATCCAGATTGGGTTTATCTGGGCCTGCATCGTGATTACAGCCATCATCACGACTTTCGCATGTGTAACCGTTATAGTGCAGTGTGTACCGGTGGAAAAGAGTTGGAATCCGAATACACCGGGGTATTGCTGGCTTGATTTCTCCAGGGTTGGATACACTGTTGGATGTGAGTAACATACGGTGATACTTTTTCATTGCCGACGAGATCGCTAATTTTACCATTTCCCAGCATGGTTCGTTGCTGCCGACTTCTCCTTTGCGATACTCCCATGGTTCGTTGTCTGGGATCTCAACATGAAGCAAAAGGAAAAGATCACCGTTGCTTGCGGCCTCAGTCTTGGTGTTTTGTAAGTTTCGAGAGCACTCCATATACTCGGCGTCATCTAAGTGACATTCTTTAGCGCTGGAATATGTGGCATCGTCCGCACCGTAGCATTGTCAGGCTTGAACGCATCCGAGTACATCTGTACGTACCGTCTCATCTTCATACAGCATTGATCAATCTAACCTCATCATCCACAGATGACACCGTCCCAATGCTCATCTGGTCCGCCACCGAGAGCTGCGTCACGATCATGTGCTCGTCAATTCCCGTCCTCCGCCCTCTCTACGTCCGCGTGCGGTACGGAAAGGACGGCAAGAACAGCTCCTCCGGCAACACACCGTACAAACTACCATTGTATGGCAGTGGTAGGAAGTACGGCAAACTCTCAATTTCCGGCCCCGAACATTCCACCCTCAACTCAGACGGCGGCCCTTATCAGAAGACCGTCATCTCTTACACGAGGAATACTAGCGACGAGACCATTATGCGGAGCCCCGGGGGTATCGCAAGGACGGATGAGATTTCGGTTAGCTATGAACAGTATGGTAAACATGGATAGGGGGACGCGAAGGAGTTACACAGGTTGTTATTGAGTTCGGTTTTCTTGGAACAGGAGTTTCACGTACGAGGAACAAGGGTCGGATGCGACGAGACTGGGACGATGTAAAAGCGCTGGACGCTCAATCAAATTTGTCTGTCCTCGCATTTCTTTGAATTTATTTATTCCCTCCTTTATGCCATCAGGCATTGTGCCCAGAATGGAAGTCACACGGATACGCCCACTGCCTTGAATTCAATGTATCATGCAACGCCTTAAGTGCAGGGCAGGGGATTCAGAAGAAATTGGGACTTTTGCTTGGGTATATGAAAAGTTTAATAGATACAATGCGTTGCAAACATGGGCGATGTGAGCCTCTTCTCATGACAAGATTCATCTCGTTCAAGCTCAAAGCGTTGGCACGGAACGGTAAGCTCTATGCGACAGGTCCTTCAACATCTGCCTTCGCTGCCAGCTCTTTTAATGACCTCTTCTCTTTCTCAGTTCCATTCCGCCGCTGAGCGGTGTCACAATGCTCAATATTCCCACACTCACACTCCCCGCCTTCCCTAAGCCATCGATACGTGATACTCCATCGATCCTTGCGTGGCCTCACAGTCCCATCCGCAAGCGTATCATTCTTGCGCTTCTTAATACCGTGAGTCCAATGCAGCCTTGAATCACCAGACATCTGCATCATACTCCTCGGAGTCAGATCAACCTCAACCCGCTCCTCCCCCTTGCGGAACTGCATAATAGCCGGCGCGCCAAGAGAAAGCGCGTAGAGCTGATCATAGGGCCCGTGTGCATCCACGTGCGGCGGGATGCCGGCACCGGGCGGGTAGTACTGCAGACAGACCTGGTCCGGAGGCCGAGCTTCGGTAGTCGGGATGAGTGGCTGGAGCCACTCGGGGAACTCCTTGTAGGGGATCTCCGGGTCTATGCCGAATGTTTTATAGTCGAAGGTGTAGCCGTAGTGGAGAGATATCCGACCGGAGCGATCGGGCCATTCTAGCTCGTTTTTGAAGATTGATATGAGTTGCTGCTCATGTTCGGCGTCGACGAAGTCATTTTCCCAGATTATGCCGTGGGGCTCGATGGGCAGTTCTTTCAAGTTGCTCCGAACCTCCATGCCCCCGGTTCACCTCGGCGCGATGTCCTTTCGTGATGAATGAGAGACGGTGGGCACGTGACGGCAGATTCAGTTTCGGCGATTTTCACGCGTGGCCCCACAAAATTCAATTCAGGGGCCGTCGAGAGATACGTGAGGTCACACAGCATGTTTCCCTGATGGTAGCTGCAGCTTGCATTGTCGCAAGGCCCGATAAGGACTCTGTGAATGACCTGAACCTCGGTCTAGATTTTCTTTTCTTTTTTTTCTTATTTGCGATCTCTAAAACATCCCCGAGCGTTCTCCCTTTGTAGGAAAGAGTCCCATTGTTAAGTCAAAATTCCAAAGAATAGGGGGATGGCCGAGTCCCCATTGGCAAATGCTTTCGCTGTACTTCTTATTCTTCAACATAGATAGATGGCAAACCGGCAGTGCTCGTGGGGACGGCTCATGGACCCCAGGGCCAAGCGGGGTCGCTCTCGGCACCCCACGCCAGCCTGTCCAGTTGAACACCGCCGGACCCTGTGGAGTTCAGCCCGGGCGCTTCATACTATCTTGGTACCAGTTCCCCGGCCATGGTCTTGAGCGGGGTTTTAAAGTTATATTGCGCACGCCTTTGCTTTCTTTTATCACAGCCCATGCGGTTCGAAGATCAACGTTAAGGTTCAATATTAGCCGGTTTGTTGTTGCGTTTTGTGGCTAGTCCTTAACGTTAAATCCTACACATGGCCCAGCTTACCCCCTCTTCCTGCATTAGCCCCGCATGAAGCTGCAGCATCGGGGCCCCGAGGCAGCTGAATCAGGAGAAAGTATCACATGCCCCCGAGAATGTAAAATGCTTAAGATGATTGGCACTACTATGATCTCATCAGCCACTCGCTTATTGTATAATAAACTGACTTTCTACCTAAATATTCAGAGCTCCCCACGACAACGTCCAGATCGATTGTTTGTTTTCACCCAGATTTATCATTATATCTTCCCAACACTTTTTGCACGATGGCGGACATTCCAGAGAAGTCAGCCCCTGGATATGTCGGGAGACTTGATGCTTCGCAACAGGAAAAACTGCACCTGTTTTGGCGAATTCTGATGCAATCTTGGGATTCTACCATTCCCGGCCCGGATCCTGCCCGCAAGGGTTCAGTCTCTTCTAGTGGTACAGCAAAGTCTAGTCGACGTTTCTTCTCTCTGGGCCGATCCCAAGCTCCGCCCACGGAAGAAGACACCGCTGCTATCCCGGCCAACCTCCTCTCAACCCTAAAGAGCTTGGAGACAGGCCCAAACGAGATCAAAACCATCAACTCGCTTTTGAAAAAGCTCCCCGGAGACAAGCTGCGCTCGACCCTGCTTACCGTTCTAAAGCAAGACCACCCCGACGCGCTTTGTCTACGTTTCATCCGGGCTGAGAAATGGAACATTCCGAAAGCATGGATCAAGCTCGTGTCGGCTCTGAACTGGCGAGTCAATGAGTACAAAGTTGACGAAGAGGTTCTTCTCAAAGGCGAGGAATACCAACTGGAGAAATCGCGACAGGGCGGAGACTCGGCTGAAAAGAAAGATGGCGAGGGCTTTATGCTTCAGCTCAAGACGGGCAAGGGCCATTACCACGGAGCTGATAATTGGGGTCGTCCTATCTGTATCATTCGAGTGCGGAGACACAACCCGAGTGAGCAAACGCAAAAGGGATTGAATGACTATATCATTCACTGCATTGAGACCGTTCGATTCTTGCAGGTTCCCCCGGTGGAGACAATGGTAAGCTCAGTACTTGGGAGCCACGCCGATGAATTTGTGCCCGGAGAAATGCTAACGAACAGCCTCAACTAGGCAATTGTTTTCGACTTGACTTCATTCAGTCTTTCTAACTGGGTAAGAGAAGAAGAATCCTTGGCCCTGTGGAACCTTTTAAACCTAATCACGATTTAGGACTTCCCCCCGGTCAAATTTATCATCGACAGCTTCCAAGAGAACTACCCCGAATCGCTGGGAGCCATAATCTTCTACAACGCCCCTTGGATCTTCTCCGGTGTGTCTCAACCCCCATGGACTACCTTATTAGATCAGCATTGACTTTGGTCGAACACAGGTTTCTGGAAAATCATCCACGGGATCCTCGACCCGGTAGTCGCCGCCAAAGTCCACTTCCTCAGCGGCGCCAAGGAACTCGAGAAAATGATCCCCCGATCCCAAATTCTGAAAGAACTCGGCGGTGAAGAGGATTGGGAATATGAATACGTCGAGCCCCAGCCGAACGAGAACGACAGGCTCAAAGACACCATCACGCGTGAAAAGATCCTGTCCGAAAGGAAGAAGCTCGGAGATGAGCTTTTCACTTTGACTTCTGAGTGGATCCAAAGCTCCAAGAACGATCCATCGCCGAGTCGTCGGGATGAAGTGATTACGAAGCTGCGAGACAATTATTGGCAGCTTGACCCCTACGTTCGTGCCAGGACTATTTTGGATAGGACTGGAGTTATCAAGGAAGGGGGGCATATTGACTTTTATCCTGATGCGGCTTCGACGTCTGCTTCGACTCAAGTGGAGGAGAAGCCTAACATGGCAATGGAGCATGTGGAGAATGCGCAGGTCCCTGCCGTTGCTGCTTGATTTTGGCCACGAGGAGATTTGGTGACCTGGTTTTGGGGTTCTTCCTAGATATATTGAAGTTCGCCGGAGTAAATTAAGTTTTGTCTTTCTTTTAACATTTGGCAACGTCTGTGTGTATCGGCCAAATCCGGGTGCGTGTCTCGTTTTAGCTTCAGAGCCCAAACTCTCTAGAGAAACTTTGTGCTACTAGGCTGAGATTCCCGCATTAAGCATACGTCATGGCAACTAAGTAGCGTGACACGATCGCTCGGTGATCATCTATACCTAGAATGGAAGCACAATGGGACCAGTAAGCTTTTACGTCCTTCCAGCTTCATCATGATGTGCACCCAGGTAGACTACAGACCACTTGAAAAAAGTCCACTTGATTAATCAAATCACAATCTCCTCTTTTGTCGCATTAGGTATCATTAACAACATTCCACACGCTATTCAATTATTCATACAAAGGTCAGAATTGGAAATAAATCTCAAGTCAACCCACAAACTCAAAAACCTCATCAAAAACGACACTTTCAATTGCCTTTGACGCCCACTCGGTAACACTCGCAGCCTCCCAATAAACATCCCTTAAACTAACCATAACATCAAGACACGACTGAAAGTTCTTGATAGCCTGGTATCTCTCAGACGACGGGGACGCCTTCAGCTGAGACATGTGAATTATCAGCGCCACGAGAATTGCCGTGACACCAACGATAGACAATCGATTATGCAGGCCCTTTTCATGTAAATCCGATGCAATCAACGTGATTTGACTGGCGGCATGCTGGACGCAGAACTTCGATGACTGGAAGGGTTGCAATTGGTGCAAAATCGCGATGGTGGTATAGAACTGCAGGTGGAGAAGACTGCGCTGTACGGCGATCGTAGGGTCGTCGATGTTGCTGGACTCCAAGGGCGCGTGGCAGGAGGATGGTAGGGAGTCAGCCCAATCGGCTAGTTTGTATTCGGAAATGGAGACTCTCGTGGCTTTGTCGAGGCTATCTCTTTTTCTTGAAATAGCTGGTTCGGCGGACGCGTAAATAGGATTTGCCTTGCCCCTGAAATCGAGAACTTCGCTGATGCAGACGCACAAGCGCGTATTTGCAATGTATATACGCGCAAGTTCTCTCTGAACGTTGACGTCGTACGCTATCGTGCAGCTCGGTGACAGGATCTGATTATCTTCGGGAAGACTGTATAGCTCAAAGTCGTCTGCTGTTAGAGGCTGGTGGCAAAAGCCGATGCCAAGGATATTTGGTCGGCATCTGAGTCGTAGTGAAATGAGGCAGTCCGCCGTGTAGCATGCCCAGGCGAGCCGCTTCCAGAGTCTAGAGCTGTGGTGGAAGTTTCTGGTGCCGTTCGGGTCTTGAAGGAGGCCGATGGATGAGGCCATGGAGACTGCTATTCCGATCCAGTGGCTGCTATCATCGCCGTCTTTGGTGTCAACGCGGTAGGTTAGGAGGAGCATTGATTGCACGATCGTGAGGGTGTCTTCTTCGTAGCATGCTTGGTAGAGAAGCTGTTTTTTGGTTAGTTGAAAACTCAATCTGGTACCGCTCCTTGGCTAACCTTTGTTTTTTGGAAGAATGATTCGTGTGCTTCTCGCCTGTTCGAATATCCTGCCTCGTGAAGATGCTTCAAATCAACAAATGTAGTTGCGGAAAACATCACGGCGTGGAACAGGAGCAAGCTAATGGGGCTATGGCCACTGCGACCGTAAATCGAATTGAGAAAGTCCTGCCATTCGATGATCGGCATGGAAGGCAGTACGCATTCGACAAAAGCTTGCAAGAGGGCGATTTGAAGAGATTCACTCGGGAGTGTAAAGACACCGTTCATCTGAAGAAACTCGATGGTGGCTGAATCCATGGTAGGTGGAAGGGGGTTGACGAAGTTTGGCAACAGTGACACATGGCTCAGTGTTGATGATGGAGAGCCTTGTGAAGAGCCCTCAGAACTGAGATCGGTAAAAGTATTCCATAATTCGTCGTCTGCAGAATTTAAAACTGGCTGGGTATCTAAAGGGAGTTGTGGTGGGGCTGATCGGCGATTAGCAAAGGGTCGTTGTGCATCGGAAGGTTCGTTGGATTCAGGAAAGCTCACCAGCAGGATCAAGGGTCACTTTGGTCCACTCGGCATCGGGATCACTTGCAATGATCGTGTACTCGTCTCCGAAGTTCATGTACTGGGAGGCTAGATCGAATGAGTGGGTGTTCTGCATAGCAGCTCCAGGAGACCATGCCCGCTCTGGAACAGGTGGAGACATTGCAGATGGTTTAGAATTCTTCCGTCGTCTGGAAATTTGTAAGTTGATAGTTCAAATAAAATAAAAAAACGCTTACCTCTTGGGACTTCGATTGTCGATCTCGTAGGGAACTCGCCGGTTCCAGTTCGGACATGGGGTTCCAGGGGCGGCGCCGCAGGGGATTTTGCTGATTCGACAAGAGTGACATGCCTTTCGACCTGTCTCAAGATGAGGCGTGGGTCGGGTTTGCGGCGATGACATATTCTTACTGCCCAAAGAAGATGTGTACGAAGAGGTAAAGTCCATAGTGATTCGAAGGATGTCTGAAGACAAGGCACGCTCAGATCGCGAGATAGCGATATGCCAGATGAATAGCGACTTTTTAGAAGGGAGGCAGACGGTTGGTGAAATATTCCCAAGGTAAACAGGGAGACTTTTGTGATCTCAGGGAAAGGGAAAGGTGTTATTCATGTAGTCTGGGGCACCGGCGCTAGTCTGGAGAGAAGAGAAAAGATCAAAGTCTGTCAGTGAAGATCCGGGGAAACCCAGGGATTTTAAACATTGAAAGAAAAGACAACATGCAATGGAAATCTTGAAATCCGAGAATCTTAAATAAAGGATCGTCGTACCCCACGACGTAATCCGGACCCTTTATTCTCAATCGGGTTAGGTGCGGCGTTGACCGGGCGTGGATCCGGTCAAATATCATTGGATGGCCCCGGATGCTTACTTCCAGATTCGTTCAACCCCGGATCAGCGTGAGCTTTGACACCGGGGGCTATATCCTTGTTCGGGAATTGGCTACGGTGGGGGATCATTTGACACGCGAACCCATTCAAAGCAAGAAATGACTCCGTAGGGTCAACTTTATCGGGCATATGCCTCCTGTCAGTGGGTCTAGAAGGGAAGCATGACCTCATAGTCATTGTTTAAAGTGAATTAGCGCCTTGTGGATTCCTTAGTTCGATAGGATAATTAGATCAAGGAGGCATCGCTGCATGAAGTTGTGTTTCAGCCAATTCAAACCAAAGCCCCCTAAACCCTAACTCGCGTGATGCTCGGACCCGCTTGACAAACTCCTGAAGTCTCAATGCACTTGTACTTTGAACTGTAAATGAAGATAATCTTTCAAGTAATTCCTCCCCCGGTCCTTCGACCTCGAACATGGACAACGTTAAGGGGAACACGACCGGCAGAGCGGTCGTTTTCTGGGTAGCTGATTTGGTAAAAAAGGACATTTCGGCAAAAATACTACTTGCGAGGTCTCGCCCTGCGGCATCTTCGACGCCTAGAGGATACCGCAGGCGGTGGATGATCAACAGAGCCGCAAGGCGATAACAATTTGCTTGTGTCACCATTGCCAAGATCTCATGTTGCCCGAAATCAGTGAACATCTGGGGTGATGTTTGAGGCTTCCAATGCCAGATTGTTTGCTCTATCTCAGCCAGGCGTTGGGAGTGTTCCGGGTGCGAGTCAGATCCGATATCGGTGACATCCCTCTTCATATCATGACTGCATTCGCAGAGGTCGTACAGGATCGGTAAAAGGGTTGCGCAGAGGCCCGCGTAGCGATCTATAATGATCCTTTCTGAGGCCGGGAGTTTCAATATGGGAACCTCGCGACGCGCCAAGCATTCGACCGTGTCGACTAGAATAGGGGTCATGATAATTGTGTCCATGACGGGGTATTGTATGAGGGCTGGGACCCATGCCTTGGTTGACATAAGGGAGCTTCGTATGATGGAATGGGCCGTGGACGAGTCGTGCGCGGTGAGTACGTTGAACACATACATGATTTGCCCCAGAAAGAGAGCACAAGCCGCCTCGTAACTTTGCGATATCTTAACGCTTCGCAGTCGTTGCAGACCTTTCGCAGCTTTCATCATGTCGGGGGCATCTCGTCGCATAACGAGTGATCTTTGGTAGCTCGTCATGAGCCCGATGAACGCCAAATAGCCCTCGGTTAACGTGGGCCCCGATAGACTTAAAATCGCACAGACGGTCTTTTGGGCTTCGGGCACGAAACTCGTTCCCCACATAAATGGCATATGAATTGCGGTAAATTGGTCCACGTCTAGTACTGTGCGCATAGCATCGCAGGTTGTTTGAAGTTCGGCGGGATAGGCGAGCAGTTTCTCCGGCGGCAAGAGCATGCCATCATCGCTGTCGGGAGATTCGACCTTTTGGGGAGTCCCAAGCTCTTCCGTTGCATCGGACGGCGTACTTGAGATCGAGGATTGTCGGGGCACACTCGGTGAAGCCTTGGTATCGCGAGCGTCGGACTGGCGTTGCTGGTGTGACTCGACGCTCCATATTTGCATCTCCCCATGCGGGAAGGCTTTCGCCGCGGGGCGACGACCTATACGTCGGTTCCGCCTAGATGTCGAGCAGGTAATCTTCAGGCGCCGGCACCTGGTGCATTGCTGCTGATTATCGTCTGTGAAGGTGCATTTCTCCTTACTCAAATGGCACCGGTCGCATGCCTTTAGAACCATCTTCTCAAGAGAGTAGAGGTCACCCGAAGGAGATGGCAAGGCGACCGGAGTCAGTTGAACAGCCGCAATAGGCAATGAGCGGTAATGTGGGAAGAGGGGTGAGGAAAGATGAAACACGAAGCCAGGACAACCGATCTCCCGGGGGCAATTTCCCCGCTTTCCCCGGGATCCTCCCACGGGCCAATAGCCGAGCCCTGATCAACGCTTAGAACTGCCTTTTCAGGGCTAGGATTAGGATCTTCCGAGTATCGGCTCCTGTATCTGACAGGGGATGCTGATTCCATCCAGCCTAGGCAATCTTGAACGTGCTAAAATTATGGTTGCTGTTCGACCGAGTTGACGGTTACCCGATGATGCAGGGGCAGGGGCGCGGCCCAGGCCGCTTCGGTGAGCTCTTCCTGCAATAGCCCGACGCACGGGTCAACGTTATTGGGTATCGACCCGGAAAACCTGTCTTGATTATTTTATATCGTTCGCACGCCTATCTGCATGACATGCCGGTTTTGTGAAACGTAGGGTGGGTAGGAGAGAACCTCGGTGAAGGAAATTGCGGTATCCGCTAGTTCCATTTGCTGGAAAGACGTAGACGTCGGTTCTCGGCTATTACCTGTGGGGCACCCGGACCTTACCATTCCTTGGTGAATGGGACACCCACCTCCTAAATTCCTGGCAAGAAGCGCAAATGCACACCTTTACTGGGATAGCAAAGGTACTCTTTTTGCTCACCACAGGTTCGTTCCATTCTAATAAAAATCAGGGAATTGCAAAGGGTCCGTACCGGTACCATCACAATCATTGGAAATGCGAGCACAGCATTACTATGGCGAGGATAGAGAGATTTTCCTTGGGTTTCTATAAAATATTCTGTGCTGGCTACCCGAAGCGCGACCTTCTGCGGAAGAACTTGCCTATGATGACTTTTTGATGGAAGCGCTTTTATTGAGTCAAGCCCCCTCCTGATCATTTTATGGACCAGTATAAAGACAAACAATGGAGCATGAAACGAAGCCTGAATCTGCGAAAGAAACGCATTCACAAGGGAACCTTGCTTCTGGTCTACTGTTGGTCATGAGATACGGTTCGCATCCATGCGAGCGAGGATTTAAGTGCGTTCTGATCTTAGGAGAGTCATGAGAGATTCGAAGGCCTTCTCCCTTTGAATATTACTCTAGCCAGCGTAGAATACCTAAAGGCTGAGCACGTAAACATAGTAAGCAAATTAGCAGATAAATGCAAGCCACGAGGGTATTGCTTCAACCATCTGTTTGTATATTTTGCCTAAGTAGGGTACCGAGGCAAAATAAGGCCAAATCAGGTGTCGACGGGTACCCAAAGGTATGGTCCATCTCACCCACGGAAAATGATATGTACCCGCGCGGGTATACCCCTGAGCGGGCCATGGGCCTGAATTGTTATCAAGTGTTGAAGAATCTCGAAGATTACTTTATTAGAAATCGGTGATCGTAGTCCTCTAATTCCCATTTGGTCATTCTTCAGGATCTCACGTCCGGGGCCCCGCATCCCAAATTGAATTTTCCCGAATCTTGAGGGAGAATCCCTGCAATAAAACACGACGGTGGACTTTTAGGGCGCCACAATCCTACACTGGATGGGAAAAAGCCCGGTGGCACAAGCTGCCTGGTTAGCCCTAGACACTTAGATGGAAATATATCCCTTTTAAGTCTTGTATTATATTAATGTTACCTCCTATTATGCGGGGTGCATTTGAAGTGGCCCAGATAACCCAATCGAAAGAAGCTAGTGCTCTACAGCGCTGCATGAAAATGGCCTCGTGACACATGTAAGGTTGCTTCTCATGAGTATCAGAGGTGGAAGAAAAGATTCCGCCAGCGAAATCACAATCGGCCAAAAAGTCTGCATTTCAGTTTCCCGGCACCCAGGACTGATCTATATACAAGTTGTTCCGCCCCTTTGGCTAAACATATAAAACAGACATCTTGAAAGATTGAAGGCAAATTATAATAAGACAGGCTACACACTGCGCGGCTTAAGAGCATACGACGCACCTGTTCTACTTCAGTGGCCGTTTAAGCATCCCGTCGCTGATTCTAAAACGTTTACAGGCGTGCCCGTCTCAGTTTGCCCGAGAAAAGAGATCAAACATGTTCTTACGACTAATGCACGAACGTGCCTGGGTACTTGCTCTAAGCTTTGTTGTCAC
Source organism: Penicillium sp. S103-07 (assembly GCA_037042055.1). Lineage (NCBI taxonomy): Eukaryota > Fungi > Ascomycota > Eurotiomycetes > Eurotiales > Aspergillaceae > Penicillium > Penicillium sp. S103-07. Next base: position 145,775 of record JAXQJQ010000053.1, read on the forward strand.
GGGCACCCTCGTTGCCGCTGGACCCTGCGACATCTACTCCTCCGGCAACACGCCCTGTGTCGCTGCACACAGCACTACTCGCGCCCTGTATAGTGCCTACAATGGCCCACTATACCAGGTGCAACGCGGCTCCGATGGCGCCACGACCAACATTGCGCCACTTTCCGCCGGTGGTGTCGCGAATGCTGCGACCCAAGACACCTTCTGTGCCGGCACGACCTGCCTCATTACTGTCATTTATGATCAGTCCGGCCGCGGTAATCACCTCACCCAGGCTCCACCTGGCGGGTTTAATGGCCCGGAATCAAATGGTTACGACAACTTAGCCAGCGCAATTGGCGCACCAGTTACGCTGAACGGTCAGAAGGCGTACGGCGTCTTTATCTCCCCTGGCACCGGCTACCGCAACAACGCTGCCAGTGGCATAGCTACAGGCGACGCGGCGGAGGGTATGTACGCTGTCCTTGATGGGACCCACTACAACGGTGCCTGCTGTTTCGACTACGGCAACGCCGAGACCAGCAGCCGAGACACGGGCAACGGCCACATGGAGGCCATCTATTTTGGCGACAATACTGACTGGGGCTCTGGCTCTGGTAGTGGTCCTTGGGTCATGGCTGATCTCGAGAACGGCCTGTTCTCTGGCTCCAGCACTGGCAACAACGCTGGCGACCCGTCGATCTCCTACCGGTTCATCACTGCCGTCGTCAAGGGGAAGACAAACCAGTGGGAAATCCGGGGCGCCAATGCTGCGTCCGGCTCGCTATCGACGTATTATAGTGGTGCGCGCCCAAACGCGTCTGGCTACAACCCGATGAGCAAAGAAGGCGCCATAATCCTTGGCATTGGTGGGGACAACAGCAACGGCGCCCAGGGCACTTTCTACGAGGGCGTGATGACTTCGGGCTATCCGTCTGACGCCACGGAGAACTCGGTGCAGACTAACATCCTAGCAGCCAAATACGCCATCACGTCGCTGACAAGCGGCCCAGTACTCACCATCGGTTCCTCAATTTCACTGCGCGCTGTTGTGATATGAGGCTGGTGCAGATCAGGAACCAAGCCGCACCCTCGGAAATAGCTCCGAGATGTCTATACAGACA
>JAXQJQ010000054.1:0-144881 GCA_037042055.1 Penicillium sp. S103-07
CGGCAGACTTCGAAGTTGACGATGCCGATTGACGATATGTGAAAACAGTGCCGATATCGTATCGTCAACAGCTCTACGTTATAGTATGCTCGCGAAAGCACATTAATCATTCGGCCGAGATGTCTTGACTTGACTCATGCCGACAACATAGCACGTCGTCTGCTTCTTACCTACGTATAAATGGTTCATCCATCTAACGCACAACTTAGTTTCTCATTCTGGCGTATCCCAATGCGGCTTATTTGCTCGAAAACAGTCTGAACAGTGGATTTATTGTGCCCCGTTCTTTCCCCTCTCTCTCTCGGTGCCACCATAAACGCCCTGACTATAGGCCTCCGAGACTACTGTCAGCATGGAAGGATCCTATCCGCTGCAAGCACGTAATACGGTGCGCCGTCATCGCGAACGAGCCAAATACGACTTCGACACGGTTCATTCCATCGTGAACGCGTCACCCATCCTCCATGTGTCCTTTCTGCCTACGGACCCGAATAATGATCCCTTTCCAACCACCCTGCCTATGATTGGTTACATGGGCTCATTTGATGGCCCATCAACGGGGGCCCTCGACGTATACCTCCATGGCCACAGTGCCTCGCGCGTTATGCGCTTAGCCGGCAACCACGGATCGGAGGGAATCCCGGTCTGCATCGCCGCGACCTTGCTCGACGGCATTAAGCTCTCGCTAACGCCCTTCAACAACAGCTGCAACTACCGCAGTGTTGTGCTGCATGGCTATGCCACGGTTGTTGAGGCTGAAGCAGAGAAAGAATGGGCTCTTCGACTTATTACGGACGGTTTAGTGCCGGGGTGCTGGGACAATGCCCGCGTGCCTCCCACGCGTGCCGAGAACCTGAGCACGTCTGTTCTCAGGGTCCATGTCGCCAGCGCCAGCGCCAAAATCAACCAGGGTGGACCTTCTGACGACAGAAAAGACCTTCAGGACGACGAGGTTACTGGCAGAGTGTGGACGGGGACACTTCCTGTCTGGGAGTCTGTTGGGACACCCATTCCAAGCATTACGAATAAAGTGGCCCAGGTGCCGGAGTACGTGGTTCAATGGCGACAGAATCACAATGCAGAGAACGAGTCGTACGCTCGGGAAGCCATTGAGAAGGGTAAATAGTGAGAAAGCTAGTGGAGAGTCATCTCTAAAGATTGCAATTTCATCAGTTCCCTTCAGAATAGGCCAATTTATTCAACTCCTGCCATTCTTCGCTCTCCGTATACGCGGCTCGGATAGGAGCTAACAAAATGTTCAACGAATCTGCCACGGCCCTCTTTAAAGCTTCTGGCTCTAGCTGGCCTGCTACGAATGCTGCTTCGATGGCCTCATACGAGGCGAAGTTCTGCTCCTCTCCGTGTTCAGGGTAGATGGTGAAAACCGTGCCGCTCGGTGACCCTAGATTGCAAAAAGGGCGCTGATCCAACTCTGAACCGGTATTCTCGTGTACATTCAAGCCTGTCTTTCCTAGCAATCTTTCCACGCGCTGCTCACTAATAGGAATTAGAATGTCTCGAATCAGCCCTAGGACTCCGTTTCCAGTGACTTGTCGATCGGGACACGTTGCCCGGAATATCTTGTCACGGACTGTTTCGGGGTCGTCCAGAAACTCGATCTTCGTCTCCGCCGGCTTGGAAGAGGACATTTTCAGACCATCGAGCCCTACTACCATGGTATTCATCAGATGCCCCCGGCGGCGGTATCCGAGCATAGGGATGAACTTCTTTGCGTGTTCGAAGAGGCCCGCCTGATTACCAGAACTGTTAGCAAGCCTCGACGTGAATAGCGACTATTTTACGAACCTGATCCTCGCCACCATACTGGATGTCAAGATCCAGATACGGCTCGGAGAGTGACTGGTGGATGGAGCAGAGCAGGGGACTTATTTGTTCCGTCTCTGCCACTTCGACCGAGGTGTCCCGCGCGTCTTTTTGCTTCATGATGGCGCAGAGCTTCTGGACATCAATCACAAAGTTCTTTTCATAGGCAAGGCTGGACTCGGCCACGAAGTTTATTTGAGACGGTGATACACCAAGTGCCTTGAGGATAGCAGTGATCAGAAAGTGGTAATACCGTTGCCGATATGCCACAGTCTCCATAGAATGGATATAGTTGACAAGAAAACCGTAGACATCAAGGTAGTACACAGTCACCTAAGCACACGTTAGTATGCAGGTTGGCTTGGGCTACGGATGGGTATGTACAGACATCAAGGCCAGCCCTAAGGAAGTCAAGCAGCTTCGCGATTGGCACAAAGTATCCAACATGAGCTATGCGACAAAGGTAAGTACTCGCATACATTCCTTTGTTGGCCCGAAGGAGACATACGCTTGCCTGTAGGTGTAGTTTCCCAAGCCAACTTGAGCCCGGGCTTTTCTTCCAGCAGCAGTTTCAGAGATTCCGCGTCGGCGGCTTCCAGGAAGGATTGCCTCCTCGTAATGAAGTTCAGCTTCTCCTCTGTAGAGAGCATCTGTTGAGACATTGGTAGGCTTTTGGATTCTAAATGGTAGTCTTGGAGTGGCAGGACAATCATCTACCTTAAATGTTAACACGCGTTTTGGGAAGAGGTGAACGGCACTCTCAAAAGGGTCACCCGCGGAGCTCGCCGAGGCCTATTCTCGCATGGCTCCGTGATTTTTGAGCGTAGCTTTATCCATAAGCGCGCTAGACTCCGAGGACAAGGGTCCTGTCAAAGGCCCCATACCTGTGGACTTGATCATCAAATCAACCGCACCCGGTGGGGAGAGCGTGGGTGACATCTGAGGTGATCGAAAGGATATTACGGAGGGAGCCGAGATGGAGAAAGACGCATGGTAGGTGAAGGGGAAGGAGGTTACGGATTTAGGTCAAGATACAGGGGAAGAAGGGAGGGATGTCGCTCCTCAAATAAAAACCAGGAACACCATTTCCCATCAATCAAACTGACCTTAACGAGTTCTTCAAATTTAGCAAAGACCATATCTCTGAAGTCTGCATATTGACGCCTCGTGTCCCTCTTTCCTTGCTCTCTTTGGAGGGTTTGGGTGACTTCGAGAATGCGCTCGTCGTTGAAAGCCCAGGATGCATCCTTTCCGTCCCACCCCTTTTGGAAATGAATGATTCGCCTACCATTCAGCCTCGCGAGGACCTCCCGCGGGTCTCGCCGAGTATGACTGTAGCAATCACTTGGATTCACTGTACAGGTCCATTCCTGCTGCACTAGGTTATGCATATAAGAAATTAGCTTGATGAAGGTCAGAAGTAATATCCTCTGCCTTAAAGGCTCACTAGCTCTACTCATCCCGTACAGTGGTGAATGAAAAAGTCTAGACACAACCATGTGCTTGGCAGATTGTGCCACTGTCGTCCTTTCAACTCACAATACTGAAGACCGAGACTCCTTCTTGGGTAACCAGCCTATCAATTATTCTCAGAAGCACAGGCCTAATCACGAATTCTATTGAAAATTCCAACTTGGAATTGTTCCCGTCGAGGTCACTCTGTCTACAAAGAAAGATGTTTTCGTACGTTATCTTTGTCGCCTTAGGGCTCTGTGGCGCCACTCTCTGGATTCTGGGTTTTGGGAAACGGCAACAACCTGTTAAGTCAATGGGGTTATCTAGAAATTTGAAAATTACTGGTATGTTACTTGCTACTTATCCCCTATCCTACCTACATATGGGAACAGGCGTTAAGGGCGTTGTTAGTGCCAGCGACTTCGGGTGATCCTGCAGCAGACGAGCGACAGTTGTATATGACAATGTACTTCAAGCTTCATAACATGGAGGATTATCCGGATTTCCTGCCACTGGCAAAGGACACATTGGTTTCGTTGTTGGCTGAGGGGCTATCCTGGGAGCGGAAAAGACCCGGTTCCATTCTGTCCCTGGATAGCCGCAACCCAACCGCTATACAAGCTTTCGTGGAAGAGCAGGATAAACAGGTCGCTGTACAATGGGAGCAATACATTACCAGAAGGAGATCGGGAGGGGTGCGGGAGCTGTTCCAGACGCGCGAAGAATCTCACGACTGGATAAAGCAGAGGGCACCACTTAAGCTCGTCGATGGAGCTTGGCTTGGTCATGTTCACCGGGTCAGCATGCCGTATGACGAACGACATGTCACTAAAGACGCCTGGCAAGTCATGATAGAGGAGTACGGGGATGGGAACCTTGAAATGCACCATGTCCACTTGTACGGTCAGCTCCTTCAGGAAGCAGGAATTTCCCTTCCCCAACCCCACTCAGCCGATTTCATCCATCCTCGACATGGCATGGTCAATACCCTGGCATGGAAAGCCGCCGTTTCACAGCTGCTCATTTCCCTCTTCCCACACGAATTCCTTCCTGAGATTCTCGGATACAACATGCACTTCGAGCTCCTTACGCTAGAGACCATGAGCGCGGCTAAAGAGCTTGAGGAGTTGGGTCTAAGTGGCTATTACTTTTTCCTTCACATCAGTATCGATAACTCCCATTCAGGACACACCGCCATGGCCGTGAACAGCGTCGCGAAGTTTCTCGCGCACGTCGAATCAACCGAGGGACCCGAGGGGGTGGAAAAAGCCTGGCGGAGAGTCCAAGCCGGGTACTGTCTGTCGAGCGCGCTTTCTTGTCCTGAATTTGCATCTTCAACAACCTCTGGCAATGAGTGGAACAAAGAGCTCGTCGAAGTGTTCAAAGCCAAGGCACAGTCGGTCGGGAATATTCACTGCCCCAGCCTGATCAAGATTGATGGCCAGACACTCAGCCAGTGGCTGGTTCCCGAGAACTTCTCTTCGGTACAGAGCCAAGAGAGATTCATCTCGGCTCTAGCTAAGATGAAACCATGGGTACGCCCGGGTGATAGTGCGAATAGCCGCTTCGTACGGGAACTATCCTGGGGCGGGAAGATGTTTGGGTCCTTCACCTCTGCCGAAGTCGATCTTGTCAAGAGGTGGATTGACAACCTGTGCAACCAGTGCCCACAGGCTTACCTCGAGATCTTCGACCGCCGTCCCCCGCTTCCACCTGATCGGGGGGATATTAGCATACACTACCCCCTGTCCGCCCCAGGAGGGCTAGAAGATCTCGACTTCATCGATGCGGCAGACTACGACTTCAAAATGTGGGATTCTGACACCAGGACTATCATACACAGACTTCTTCCGCTTTGGTTCACACACCAGTGTATCCTGGAAGGATTGGTGACGGTCCCTTCAAGGACAGCGAACCGGACGATATCGGCCGTCATTCGTGTGCTCAGAGCATATAACGGCTTTGCTTCCGTTGACGCTGGAGTTGCCGGCATGGACGAATCCAGAAGGACAACAACGGTGGGACTGATCGAAATGGGTCTACACATGGTGGAACAGGCCGGGCTGCCACAGCCAACATCGCTCAAGCAGGTGCTCGACTTGTGGCCTTGCGAGTTTTCCGTGGCCTTGTTGCACCTTTCGATGCGGCCTAACAAGAATAGAGCCTTGCTGTTAGGACTCGCTTCGGCCTTTTCAGCACTCCATGCCGCTGTTTTGAGGTCTCAGCTCTTGCCGCCAACAGATCGGGAGGTCTTGAGAAGCATCATTTGGACTGAGAGATTGGCTTTCAAGCTTTGCGCAGAGGGGGAGAAACTTACAGAGCAGAGCCATGTTGAATATCAGCGGGGCCAAGAGTTGGGCGAGAAGGCTGTAGCGAGGTTGTGTCTGGCTGTCAAGTCAATTGAGTGATACATTTGGGAAAATGAGGAAAGGTGGACAGCGGTTATCATTGCGTGGTGAGAGGCTTAAAACGGAGATGGCCACTCTCAAGTTAAAGCAGATTACAAAATTCATAGGGTGATGAACAAAAAGGGATGGAAAGAGGTTGAGGTGCAGGCGATAATACACGACAGAAGACGAGGATAGACGAATGCTTAAAAATTGGTGTGCAGTGACGATGGACGAGGATGATAAGATAGAAAGGAGACTCCAATACTTTGTCTTAGGAATTGTATACCGTCTCAGATACTGTCCGTGTATGCCCAAGATGGCAATCCTATGTTCTTTACGTCTATAATGATAAGTAAGCAATGCAAGACTCGATATTTAAAAGAATTGAAGTATCTTACGTGCCATGTATCCTAATGTCCTGCTTCCCAACGGGCCGTCAATGATTTCTATATAAATAGTGGTTGGCCATTTTAAGGCACCATCTTGTAAGTTGTGAAAGCGTACAGAAACACTTCAGACAGATCACAATATCCGCGGACTCGGTCTACCCCTTAAGGGTTTTATCCTCGACGGAAAGCCACACAGCACGATCAGCATCCCCGTCATCTGACCGGTAGTAGGGCGTGTGGTGATGTTCAAAGCTTGACATTATCGAACGCCTGTAAAGGCGTGGGCATGTTAAGGATCATTTGTGCATCCTTGAGTACGTCCATACGTAGGATGGTCGAAATGCCCAGTTCATTGAGGAGACTACTCAATGGACCTTCGCCACGAGAGAGCTTGATGTTCCTTGGGAAAAGACATTGTGCCGCCAAGAGTGGGTTTGCCTGGACAGCCACCTGGCACCATTTCCCGTCAATCTTGTTGATTGCGTTGTTGGTCGCGACCGAAGATTGCGATGGGATGGTCTTTAGAGCTGGAAGGGGTACTTCCAGCGTCAGATCGGGTGTCCCATCGGTTGCAGTGATGTCGGCTTTAATGTCGTGATTGTCCATTTCCAGATTGATGTTTGCCAGCCATTTAGGCAGTTGATATCCATACACACCTCTAACTCGAGCGATGTCGGTATCGACAGGAAGAGCCAACACATATCCGTAGAAGGTTCGGTTCCATATAGAGCTGAGTAATTGGGTCGTACTGTAACTTCCTTTGCCCGGCTGACGGACTATGATGGCGATCGATACCTCGTTATAAGGGTCATTGTCACAGACGAGGTATGAATAAAACGTCAACGCGACTAACCCATAACCTGGCAGTGCTGTGATTGGCTCCAAGAGCGGCGGAAGCTTAGACTGCAAACGGTCGAGAGGCGCCAGGTAAACCAGTTGGACGCTGCTAGTGCGATAGTAGAAGTTCGGTGCATATACCTGGCCGACCCTTGAGTCGACCAGCCTCTTTGGAATCTTCCGGAAGAAATCGATGTCGGGTCCTACAGCCGGATCGCGGGCCACCTCGTCGAGGTCCGGGTTCATACGATAACGATCGTAGTAACCGCCTTTGGGTACATCGACCTTCTGGTCTCCGAACTCGACCTGGGTGGTCGGAGCCTTGGGGCGGCTATATATTCATAAATCGTAGAGAATCAGTATCCGGCCAGGATGATGAGTAGTCCTGAGAGTCATACAGTGTGGTGGTCTTTGATGTTGCCGTTGACGAGCGGGACATGGTGGTCGCGGTATGCTGACTGCCAAGACCACGATCTATCTGTTGCCGTTCGTCAGAAGATGAGCAGTAAGCGGTGACGAGAGCTGATATTGGTGTCAGGACCGACCTCGGCCCTTCCTTTTCTATGTACGACTCATTATAAAACGCTCTGGAGTTCGTGGCATAATCATCTCCCAAGTCCGTCGGAAGGATTGTTGCTCCGTGGTTAGTCCCTTCCAACCCACCAGTACTGTCCCTGCATCCAGAGCCTCCCTGCCTTGCGCACAGTTTCCGCAGTCCACATTCTATTCAGATGCGCTCTGGTTACTATTCTACATTTTGGGTCTTTCACTCCCATTCATTTCCTTATACATAAAATGTAAATTTTGTTCAGAAATTCATCAACTTATCCAGTCAGAATAAAGAATCTACAGGCACATTGCTCAAAGTGGATTGGAAGCGGACAAATGCTTATTCAACTGGATCAGGGCAAATTCATTGGATATCCCTAGTCCATAAAAATACTTAGTGTCTCTACCAAGCTGGCGTGATCAGTTGGCGTGTAGAGAGCTTAATAATATGATTGGATACACGCCTGCATCTCGGGCGGATAGATTGTTGGCCCGACTGTCTGAATTAGGTTTTTCGAGTGGGTCCGAACCCCTGCAGCTCAAAGCCGCCTCTTCTGGTTCATGGCAAGGGATATCTTCACGATTATCCCAATCTAACACAATCTAAAGAATTTTCGCACCGAGGTATTTTGGTAACCTCGGCAGCTCCAGAGCTGACCCGAAGTCTTCCCTGGACCTGTGTACTGGAATGGTTTGGTTATAAAACACAACGTTGCGTCTGGCAATTACTACGTAAAGATCTATACATCAAAGAACAACCAAGCCTTAACTGGCCAGCATTACTCCTTCAAGATGGGGCCAGACATCAAAGACCCACTGGAATTGCCATGTGGCTTAGTTCTGCCAAACCGTCTAGTAAAGGTACGACAACATTTGAAAGTGAAGAGACTCTATGTTTGCGACATCAGCTGATGGCCTCTTCCTAGGCTGCTATGGCTGAAGGGTTGGCAGAAAAGAGGCATCTACCCGGTGCACGGATTTCTCGCGTCTACGATAAATGGGCACAAGGCGGTTGGGGCGCCCTTCTCACAGGTCGGGGAATAGAATGGCCCTTCAAGTATATCTAAGCGCTGAATCTGATTATTTGAAAAGGAAACATTCAGGTTGATGTTCGTCACCTGGGAGGCGGTGGTGATCTTGCTACACGTGAATATTCAGAAGCTGAGCAGGACGCACTGGATGCTTGGAGGCAGTACGCGAATGCCTGTCAACAACATGGCACCCGCGCGGTCGCTCAGATTTGCCACCCTGGCCGTCAGTCCCCGAGAGGTGCAGGTGAACGAGGCCTTTTTGAGAAATCCATTGCGCCCAGTGCGATTCCCCTCGATATCGGCAAGGGTTGGGCTGCCACTATTGTCAGGAATATCGCTTTCGGTGTGCCACAAGCTATGACCCATTTCGACATCAATCGCGTGATTGCACAATTTGTAACTTGTTCCCGTCTTCTGGCGCAGTGTGGTTTCTCCGGCATTGAGATCCATGCGGCACACGGATATCTTTTATGTGAGTCTCCTTTCTCTGATCTCAGGCGACTTACCGATTTTTGTTACTTATCCGAACTTGTGAGATAGCCCAATTCCTCTCCAAACAAGTAAGTCACGCAATTTCCCCAGTAGATAGAACTTTCTTTGATCTAATATGGGAAATCAACCTGTAGAGTAATACTCGTGATGATCAATATGGCGGTAGCGCTGAACGGCGTGCTCGCATTATTCTCGACATTATCCACCAGATTCGAAGGGCTGTGCCTAAGACCTTTTGTGTTGGGATCAAGTTAAACTCTGCCGATCACAACTCAGCAGAATTTGAGGACACCATGGCTCAAATTTCCCTTTTTGTTGACGCTGGTGTGGATTTTCTTGAAATCTCTGGCGGAAGTTATGAAGACCCGACGGTATGATACAACATTTCTTACCTCTGGATGTTGAAGGCAACATCAAATCCCCGCTGATAACCTATGTCACTCCTATGCATTTGTACCGACGGGGAACCATTCGAAGAACTTATCTATATGGGCTAACTCTAATTAACAGATGATGGGCCGTGGGTTGCGAGACGAAACCAACAATGCCAAGAGCTCAAAAACAAAACTTCGAGAAGCCTTCTTTTTAGATTTCGCGACGGAAGCAAGAAAAAGGTTCCCGAATCAGATTCTTATGCTCACCGGAGGATTTCGAACACGCAAAGGAATCGAGGCGGCCTTGAAGGGTGGCGTTTGCGATCTCGTTGGCATCGGCCGTCCGGCAGTTCTCAACGCAGATTTCCCACGGCTCATGATGGATGATACATACTCTGATCAACAAGCACGTATGGACATTTCTAAAGTTGCAGTTCCTTTCTTGGCAAGGCTCCTCAACATCAAAATCCTGGGAGGAGGTGCAGAAACGGTTAGTTGATTGTGATAATTGCTCGTTCTCCACCCGATTCTGATTAATTTTAGCAACACTTCCGGAGTCAAATACAGCGCATAGCTGCTGGAAATGCTCCACAACTCCCATGATCTTTCTTTCTCGGCCCTCTGGTGATCATCAGAAGTTGGTTGCCTTCAGGCAAAGACAAGCAGTATCAACATTGCCTCATGCGACAGTGTGCGCTTGAGATAATATTCATTTCCATCTGCACCGGGCTGCATTCCCTGTTAAATTAGTACTAGAGAGTGATTCAGTATCGACTGAATAAAAGCCTGTCATAATGGACACTCACGGCACGTGTCTACCCTTCTATATTAGAGTTTATTGAACTTGTTTGTTTCGTTTGAATAATTCTTGTTATCCATCTAGATCCTCAATGTCTGTTTCGGAATGTTCCATTGCATGTGAATTTCTAATTTGATTCTGAGTGAAGTTGATAGTCCCCAATATTTAATTATCATCTACATGAGATTAGCTGTTGATGTAATAAAACAATACAGGATGTAAGGGAGGTACTGGTGTTGGTGGACTTCGATCTTCATATAGTATGTTTCCTGCATAGGCATCAATACGCAGTATTATGAAATTTGCTGGTCATATCTGCTACACGGTTAGACGATGAACTCATCTCAATGTGGAAGATCGCTCTTCAAAGACAATGCAGTTCTTGAAGCGACATTCCATCGTATATCTCTCCAGCGTCAAGCCTACTTCAAGACAGACTCGGCGTTGGACCTAGGCTGCCAAAGCTCCACTTGGTAGATACAGTGCAACAGTATTCAACTCCACAATAAATGACCACTTCGTAAAGCACAGACATGATTGTCTAGTTGAGAAACTTTCCTCCATCGACGTCATATTCCCCGAAGTAAAGCGAAAGATGCACTTAGCGCCGTTTTGTTGAACCAAAAAATAGAGAAAGCCACCTATGTTGACGACTCTATTTAATATATCAACGCCGCCAACTCCTAATGCCATAAGCGCATTTAGCTTTTGTGATAAGCCAATGCATATTTGTTGATTTCAACTATGTTGCGGGCTTTTGTGTATGGTCCTAATCCACGGTCGGGACGACCCCTAGGAGGCGTGATAAGTTGTCAGTATCGGCTGACTCACTAAACATGCACCCACGTTCTTTCCTACCTTGGCAACTTTTCTAGATATCTTTCTAGAACATGGAATTCTTCAGCCCTCCTAGACGGAAGTCCTGTGGTATTCCGACGGGAGGCGTTCGGCCAGATGTACGATCCCATTGCACAGGTCTCGGTAGGCCTTCGCAGCTACGGTCAGCAGGTATAGGTAATAATTCGTGCTTCGGAAGTGGCAGAGTATTGGATAACAAACCCCGTTCTTCAAGGATCAGACCCCGGCTAAAGGGTTCGGCAATAAGAAAACGAGAGTCGTTTAGATCTCCGCGAATGGTTACTTGGACTGTGGATCGCTTTATCACCGGAATTCCGTCGGTATCTCTTTAGCCCTCTCTGATTTTTGGACTTTTGATCACCTGAATTAAATCTAATCTCAAAGGGGGGCGCCACTAAGCCGCGTAGACCCTAGAATTGGACCCTTGTTCCTCCGATTGGGCGGCTTCCCCGCTTCCCAGGAGACTAGCTCGCCAGCCATCACGCACGATGTCACCTCTATTGCAATCTTTGGACTCTGCAGCTTCGTCAGAGATAACGTGAGATAGTCACTGAAGCTTGATTCGAAATTTCTCCACTTTTTTTGCGATTCTTTCAGCACGGATCTCGCAGAAACCCGCCAAATTTGGTAATGCCCTAGATCGGAGTATGCTTCCTCGCGCCTTGGTCCCTAATGCTGCAGTTATGCACTTCCGAAGAGCACCTCGATGTGACTCTACTTACCTGTTAGCCAGTCCATCGAAAGCCACCTTCCAGCCCGAGGGCTTCTAGTCTCCGTAGCTTGTAGATCAACACTTGAGATTCCCTAGAAGGGTAACAACATGTCCTCAATTCACCAAATGATGCGATAGGGTCTAGAACTCATCAAGCTCATTGTCTCAATCATTCGGATATGGCGAAGCGTGCGGAAATAGTATAAAGAGCCTGTCCTCGCCGGGCCTCGTCTGGATTCTCACTTCCTTCAGCATCATCCTCCCCTTCTCTTCTCTGGACAGCGGTTCTTCAAGCCTTCATCATGGTTGTTATCAACAAGGTTGCCATTGGCCTCGCTGGTCTGGCCTCAATTGCCTCAGCTGCGCCCGCGAACAAGCCGGGTAGCAAGTTCTCAGTCAACCAGGTTGCTCGTCCTGCCACCAAGACCGCCAACTTTGCCGCCAACTACGGCCGTGCTCTCTCAAAATATGGTGCCACTGTGCCTTCGCAGGTTAAGGCGGCTGCCATCGCTAGTGGTGTCGCTACCACTACGCCCGAAGCCAACGACGAGGAGTATTTGACTCCCGTCTCAATTGGAGGCACTACGCTGAACCTGGACATTGACACAGGCTCTGCTGATCTGTGAGTTGGCTCTTATCTCTTAATCCTCATACCGGGCTAATCTGTGCATAGCTGGGTCTTCTCCACTGAGCTGCCTGCTTCCGAGCGGTCTGGCCACTCCGTTTATAACCCCAGCAAGAGCGGGACCAAGTTAAGTGGCTATACTTGGGATATCTCGTACGGGGACGGTAGCGGTGCCAGTGGCAATGTCTATAGGGACACCGTCACTGTTGGTGGCGTTACTTCCTCCAAGCAAGCCGTTGAGGCTGCCGAAAAAATCAGTTCTGAGTTCCAGCAGGACACAGATAATGACGGCCTGATGGGTCTGGCTTTCAGCAGTATCAACACTGTTTCGCCCACGCCCCAAAATACTTTCTTTGATAATGTCAAGAGCTCACTGGCTCAGCCCTTGTTTGCTGTTGCCTTGAAGCACGGAAAGCCCGGTGTCTACGATTTCGGTTTCACCGACTCTTCAAAGTACACTGGCTCCATCGTGTACACCGATGTCGACAACTCGCAAGGATTCTGGGGCTTCAGTGTGGATGGTTACCGCGCTGGTAGCAGATCTGGCGGTGGTTTCGATGGAATTGCTGACACCGGCACCACTCTGCTCCTCCTCGATGATACGATTGTCTCCGAATACTACTCGCAAGTCAGTGGTGCTCAGAACGATGAAAATGCTGGTGGGTACGTCTTTGACTGCTCTACCGACCTTCCCGATTTCAGCGTCACCATCAGCGGCTACACTGCCACCGTGCCGGGCTCCCTGATCAACTACGGCCCCTCTGGCGATGGTTCCTCCTGCCTTGGCGGTCTCCAGTCTAACGCTGGCATTGGCTTCTCTATCTTCGGTGATATCTTCCTGAAGAGCCAGTACGTTGTGTTCGACGCCAGTGGTCCCCAGCTTGGCTTTGCCGCCCAGGCCTAATTTGATACGCCTTAAGCATGCAATGAGCGGAAAGTGGATTGTTCACTTGGCACAACAAATTGACTTGGATCTGAATATATGAATCTGGATATAAATAGTACCTCGGTATAAAATTTGCCGTCTATTGTGTGCAGGTTTGAAAATAGTTTTCGGTCAAATGAACATATTTTGCATAACATTGCACACTTTGTATTGAGCAGCTTAAAAAGGATAAAAATCAGCAATTTACGCTATATCAAACATCGTTTCTCTTACGGCAGCAATAGCTCCAAATAAATCACACAAAGAATCAAAGACCCGGTGAAACCAATTTCACCTAACGTAGTAATGAGTGCTTTCAAATCTGGTTTCAACTTCAATCTCTTCAGTCTGGACCAAAATTTCATCCTTCTTGGTCACGATAGTGGAATGAGGGGGTTTCATCACGACGGAGGGTTGATAGCCGCACTCTAAGACTGTTTCCAGAGCAGGCGCAACTGGTTTAGTCTCCTTTTTCTTGGGCGGAATGATAGGACGTCGGATACCCTCGAATCCGGATTTGTTGTCCTTCTCCAATTGATCGACATAGGCAAATGCTGAATCTCCCATGATCGCCAATCGCTCGTAAGAGTCTGCTCCGCCAATCTTCCACTCCTCGACAAAGCGAGAAGAACTGCCAATCCTGTACTCAAATATCGGCTTTCCATGGCTGTCCAATCTCGGCTTGCCATTCTGGTCGACGGCCGGGCGGCGGAGATACAGGTGGTCGAACTCCTCGCCGATGGGATGATACAACGGGTGCCCGGCCGGTTCAGCGTTCAGGGCCTTGAACTGCTCGCGTCTGTAGTGCACAATAGGGTGGATAAACTCGTTAGTTTTGCCGTAAGTCACGGTCTTTTCCTTCTTCTTTTTCTCAACACCTTTGCCGGGTGCACGCTTGGCCTGTCCATTGGCCCAGTACATCTTGGTGTAGCTGTCCTTCATCTCTCCCAGGCCCCACTGGTAAACACGATCCTTATCGAAAGCGGGCTTGGGCACATCGGTGCTGGGAGTAAACGGACGCACGATACTAGAAGCGGTTGAAATTGCAAGACGCGAGCCCCATTCGCCCCAGGACTGGTTCGCGCGATCTTTCTCCTGATCATTCCAAGCCGTAAGCATCTGGTTGAACTTGGCGATGTTTTTTTCACGATCAACATAATCCTTCATAATGAGGTCCTCATTGATTGAAAGGTGCGGCTTGATCTGATCAAGCATCCAGGAAAAGGCGATATTCGACATCTCCTCCATGTCGCTTTCATTGCGGAGAGTATCGCTCGAGCCTCCACCGACATTGATGTGATAGCCGGGGAACCAGACTTGCTTCAACTCTGGGTGCTGTTCCAGCCGGTTCTGGTACTTGACGCGCTTACGCTGAGCTCTGTTCCATTTTTTCGCGGCCTCGTTGGCGTCGTGGCAGGCCTGGTTGACGCGGTCATTGGGCGCGTTGGCCGCTTTGAGTGACTTTGCGTACTCCACTTTCTGGTTATATGTGTCTTTTGCCGCTTTCTCGATGTCGAGCTTGCTTTGCACATCACCTTTGGAAACTTTCTGAGTCGGGATATAGAACATAGTTGGTGCGAATGCTTTGCGAGATTCGTCAAGTGCCAGAGCGTGATAGGCGTGTTTGATGTCTGCGGATCATCCCAATTAGCATCATTTTTGCATACCTCAAGACACAACGCGAACTTACTGGCCGAAAGTTCTGTGTTTTCCCAACCAGACTGATCATTCCAGAACAGAAGCTTCTGGGGCACTTGGACACCGAAGACTTCGGGCATTCCCAACGCGCCAACGGTGTCATAGACCCCCACGACCTCCACCTCTTTTGTCTCGTCCGGAGACCATTCGCCCTGCGCCTCCTGGGCCCACCGAAGCTCCGTCTCGTTCGGACCTCCCGCACCTTGGTTTTCATCCAGCTTTCCCCAGATCCATTCATACCAAGCATCGCTGCGGTGGAACCGCTTTCCACGATGATCCTTGGCGTGTTGCTTGTATACTTTCCACAGGTCGGGGAACTTGTTCAGGTTGCCTTGGTCGCAAATTCCAATGTCGGAGATCAAACCAGCGATAGTGCGAGCAGTGAAGGCACCGCGGGAGAATCCGAAACACATGATCTTGTCGCCGGGGTTGTAGTTGAGCACGCAGAAGTTGTATGCCTCGATGACGTTGCCTTCGAGGCCTTGGCCGATGGCTCCTTGGACCGCATCGCCCAGAGCGAGCGATGTTGTACCCACGCCAGAGTCATACCAGACCACTTGCTGCCATACCTTGCCGTCCTCGTCGGTGCCGACGCGGTTCAACGCGCGGCAGAGCCGAGTGATATTCGACGGGACATTCTTCTCACCAGAGACAGAAGACTGCCAGGTCCCGTCGCAGCAGATGACGATGCGTTTGGGTGCATAGGAGCGATCGATGTCTTTCTTCTGTCTCATGCGGAGCTTGTGCTCGCCGCTGTGAAGATGCTCGCCTCCAAGGGTGACACAATAAGGATCCACTTCCATCATTAGAAAGATTTAAGGAGGAATAGTATATTGTGAGAAGCTAAGATGAGAACCTGGGACCAAACTACACGGATCAGGATGGTGCTTTTATATTATTACATGGCTGTGTCATCTCTCTTCAAATGACAGCCTTCATGTCGCTTTGAATTGTCCAGTTTGTACAGTCCCCTCAGCATAAAGCTATCACGGTCTGGCCGCAGTTTGGCTCGTTTAAGTCTGCCACGGCATTGCCGGCGCTAAGCCTGTTAAGGCTCTTCACCTCCCCCACAATTTGAGTTTCCGACTCTCTTCTTCAGCTGCGGAGTCGGTGGTGGCACTGCCTGGCTTTCAGCTGGGCTTAGCGTGATCAATAGTCCAATAGCGACTGTCGAATTCTAGTTATGTGATACGATAGTTCGTGTTAACCACGCGTGGACGCCTTACGCCCTGAGAAATGCGCAGAATGAGCCGACGGCGACGACCGACACTAGAAGCACCACATGGCTCTTGCCACACTCACGAGACGGCAATAAGACAACAATAACCGAGTCCGTCAATTTATAACATAATGGGGATGGTGTCCAAGCCAAGCTCCACGAACCACCACGAACTACCGCGAACCATGGATGGGCGTCGGCTATTGTGGAACCTTTCAGCCACGCTACCGCAATCACGTCGAGTGCGAGTTTGTGATTGATTCGCGATAGTTTTCTCTCTTTGGTCGCCATCGTGCTCCAATTCCAGTCTCATCCTCGAGCAAGCTTCCCACGTCATGAGATAGATTAAATTTATTGAAAATAAAGGAGAACTAGGATTGATTGGTGTAAACGCTATGCTGTTAATCAAGCTCCGTTGGTCTTGCGGAGGCACGATTTTTGCAAAGAATACTGAGATGGCAAAATAAATGAAGGATTCAAGGACGTAAAAATCATGTTCGATTGACAGATACTGGCATGTGCTAGTATTGAGGTCCACTGATATGTGTTCTCACTGAGTCTCGCTGTTGAAGCGTTGTCCGATCTCAGTAGGCATTCTTAGCATGTCACAAGGCGCGTATCCCGAGTATCCACCTCTATGTACAGGTGGAATTCTCGCATTGTATTTAATTCTATTGCATAAGAAAAGTACTGTAGTGCTGGTATTTCTCCATCTTTCCTGCATATACCAGGACATTTTCTTAAATTTTCTCAGAATATCAATACAATAAATTAATAGACAGACCGAAAGCAGAATTGGTAGTAATTGGTAGTCAACGCATCCATTCAAGAATCCAAGCGAGATTTTCCTAAATTTTCCTCTTCACATAGTGACACTCACAAATGTAAATATCTTACACAGGGCACGGGTTTGATGCTCCCGCTAGATAATTAATTAGTGTGTTTCCTTGTATCTGTGAAACAAAAATCATGGGTGTTACATACGGCACTTTCGAGGCTTATCAGCTTCCTTGACCCATCCTTTCGTAGCGCTATACCAAACTCCAGAATCGGCGTTTCTGTAATATTTGTCAGCAAACTTTAAATAAATTTACTGTGGTCTAAAACTCACTGATATTTGCAAAACGAGGCGAAAGTAGCACCTAAAAGAGACGTGCCGTTCGAAGGACTCGAGTTGCAAGGATACTTGTAGTATGGATAGGGATACTTGACCTCACAAACATTCTGGTCATCGTCATATCCATGGTGATTATTATATCCATGGTGATTATCATATCCATGGCGGTTTTCATAGCCCTTGTCGTTCCCTCCATTTCTCTCCAAAAGGGAATCAAATTCCGGTTCCCCAACCGGTGTTCCGGAAGCTAGCTGCGTAGCAAGGGGAAGAAACACAGCAAGAATATAAGATGGCGACTTCATATTGCGAGGGAAAAACAAAAAAGTTGATAAAAGTGTTCGAGATAAATAGTTTGGGGAACAAATGTGAGGAGAAGTATATTTTACTGTATCTTATAGTACGATAAGAATTTACGTCAAGTGAACTTTCACTCGCTTTATAAAAGGCCCAGTGGCAAGGCTTGCGGGCTCGGAAATACCTGTTTGATTATTGTTCCTTAGCTAGTCGATATTCTTGAAGAATGTACAGGTCATCACTTCTGCTGCTTCCGGTAAAAGCATAGAGTCTAGACCGATTTAATTCAGCTGCCAAAAATAATCAACCATCAGAAGTGACATAGCTAAGTTAGTAGGATTCAGATAATCTACTACTCTAGTCGCAACGAAAACCAGTATTCGAAAACAAAATACGAGTTAGATTCTATTATATCTTAGTAGTAATAATAATATCAATCTTTCGTTTTCTAAAATAGCTATAAAGCAGATCCTACCACCTTTATTAGTTGGGGGATTGAGATAATCTATCGTTCGAGAATTGAGATTGTCTTTATGCCAAGTAAATCTAGTTAAACTTCAACGACTATCTATTTTGGGTCAGCCCCACTTCAAATGAATTATGCTTTGCCGATCATCACGATGTACCTATGACCGACACTGCTTTCGTCGCAACGCCTGCAATGCTAATACGCATAATTGATTTTGACGATACCTTGCAATGACAAAGGGATCATGGCTGGTTTTGCCACAAGATCGTTGATGTAAGCCAAGTATTGCCAAGCCCTCTTGGCGAAACCGAGGCTGGCCGACTATTTGCTTCGCGGGGGCAGTTTCGTAGATACGAGGGAATGGAAGACAATCTTGGCAACATTTGAACTATGGTAACTTGATGTATGAGCGATCACCAAGGAGTTCGGCATCGATCGATTTACAGTCCTTCGGGATCAAATGATCTCAACTTTCTTGGCAAGTTGCCAAATTTTCCGCTAGCAGGTTTTTGTTTTGTTTTAGCCCTGTGGTTCATCCCCGTAGTTTGTGTTCGGAAATCAACAGTTGTTCAAAGTACCCCTCTATCCTCACGATAAGAGGCGAAAGGTCTGGTAGCATCTAGGAATGAGAATTAAGATCTCGAGTCCAAGAAAGATTGAGATCACCACCAAATCAACTTTTACACGCCTTTTTTTTTCTTTTTACAGGGTCTGAGCATTGTTGCCCAATCGGAGCTCGCTACGAAAGATGCTTCATTCAAATTCTGCCTTCAATGCTATCCCTATGTTTCTGTAAGAATAACGAGCTCCCATATGAGTTGGGAGCAGTAATACCAATGAAGGGATTCTGTGGGCTTTGATCAAAATCTTATGTTATGGAAACTATCAGGGCTGCTTAGAATCGACTGCACTTGATGAGTCCACGCCTCTGATTCTCTAAGTAGTCCTACCCCGATGTACCTCTTCTTGGACCACTTGAGGCTTCTCCAAATCATCCCCATCAAAGGATTCAACGCCATCGGGAGCAAGATATTTCCCATGACGACCGATCCGATACCAGGGCAGAGCGAACAATGCATCCATCGACTCAAGGCTCCGTCCAGCAGTCTCGGGGACGAAGAACCAAACCCAAACTAAGCCAAGAACACAGACTGCAGTGCAAAACACGAAGAAGCCATAGTTGGTCATAGCTAATAGCATGCTGGGAACAGCTTTGGTGTTACCGAACTGGTTGACGAAATGGATACACATCACAAGGGACGAGCCCAGAGCGCGCAGTCGGAGAGGATAGATCTCTGCATTGACCAGGTATTGAAATGAGTTCCAACCCATTGCCCAACCAAATCCGGAGATGTAGAGAGCCGCGATGGCGCCAATGCCAGCGCGTTTGGCGGAACCGGTAATGGCGGCCGCACCGCTATCGGCGACGTGGGCAGAGGCAGGAACCTGGGCCAGATAAATGGCAACGTAGCAAATTGAAACTGTTTGTAACATAATACCGATGTAAAGGGAGCGGCGACGGCCGATGAAATCAATCAGGAAGAATGCACACAGATAGGCAGAGCAGAACTTGACGACACCCAGAATACATGTGGCGAAAAGCTTCTCGCTCTGTCCGGTCTTTCCTAGAGCTGCAAAAAAGCTGTTTGCGTAGATGGTGATTGCAGATGCACCGGACCATTGACCGAGGAGTTGAGACATGACGCCCAGCATGAAGCGGTAGCGATTCGCTGGAATCGTCACGAGCTCCTTGGTTTTGCCCCAAAACGAGGGTCCGCGAGTGCTTTCTTGCTCGCGTTCCAGTTGTTCACGAACGTCGATGATTTCTGAAGTAATATTGGGATGGTCTTCAGGCAGCTTTCGTAGTTTACATAGATTCTTAAGTGCCTTTTCATGCTGCCCGTTCATGATAAGGAAGCGAGGGCTCTCCGGGATGGTCCACGATGCAAGGAAGATAACTCTGCGAATTGTCAGCATGTGAAATGGTAAAAGACCTTATTTGAAGCACCCACCCGGCAAACATGATATGAATCGACTGTGGAATGACCCACTGGGAACGAGTCGAATCCGAGATATTTTCCGAACAGCCCCAATTCGCAAAGTAGGCAAGCATCACTCCAAAGTACACCGAACCGGCGAATATATTGGTCAGCATACCCCGGATTGCCTTTGGGGCAACCTCAGCCAAGTATGTCGGGCCGACCACGGTGGTCATACCAACCCCGAGGCCGGCCAAGAATCGTCCGGCCAGGATTTGTCCAATGTTACCAAAGCTGGTAATGACAATCACAAAGCCAATGCCCCAGAGAAGAGCGAGGGTTTGAAGGGACCTGACACGGCCGATTCGATCACACAAAAGAAAAGCGAGCAGGGCGCCACCGATAGAACCGAGTTGCACCATGCTTGTGATGTTGGATTCGCGGTTGGCAATCTCTGCTTCGGAGCCGACTTCCAAGGGGAACTCATCTTTGAAGCTCTCGAGAGATAACATGCCACCGACTAGCCCCTCATCGATTCCTCTAGCTGCGCCAAGGATGCCTATGATTCTTATTCAGTACGGAACACTCCATTGCTGGGGAGAAGTATGAGAAATTGCGTAGAGGAACATACCGAAGACGCCCACAGACCAAAAGAGGCGATAGTTGAAGACCTCCTTTGGGGTGTCACTCAGGCCGGGCGGCTTGAAAAGACCCATCTCGCTTGCGGTGAGGGACGGTTAGACTCGATACAGATGAGACTCAGCGTATGATTGACGATGTGGGTAGGGTAGACAATAGAAAATATTCTCCAGGTGAGCGGGCAACTGTGCGCCTTATATCCTTCGGCTTGAGATCCCCTGCGCGCAAGTGTATCCATATCAAAGCGGGGCCTGCCATGGATCATGAATCGTATTCCAAACTCTCATTTCACTCTCGAGCCCAGGCCCCAAGTAAAGAGGAGATACACAAGGTTGCAGCACCGCTATCACTCCACGATACGCACAACTGGAATCTATACCCGACACCTGCTCCACATACCCATGTGCGAATTCTTGGGAACCTCATATATCACAATGGGGAAACGGTCCAGGGTCCAGATTCCTTCTACAAGGCCAAGACGGCTAACGTCCTCTGTGCTATCCAATCTTGGTACTAGCATCAAGCAATATGTCAAAGCGGCCTGGCATGATAGGAGATCAGATCGCCGGAAGTCGACCGAGTCCACCTGGGCATAAGCCACCCGCGGTCGACGATATCTAGATGACACCCTTTCATTCTCTCGCCGTTGTCCTACTATGAGATATTTTCCAGTGGCAAACTAAAACCACAGCTCGCCAAGGCCTTTTAAGTCTCATAATAGCCGACTCTCGGAACAAGCTCGGGGTGAAAGGAATAGAGATGTGGAAGCAGTGACTCGTGACATATAGATCCACGACGATGTCCCACGCAAGCACCTAATCGCCCGGTATTTCCTCCACACTCGCGTACGCATCTCTGTTTCAGTCTTGGATCCTCACATAGTAACCTCAAGATCGAGGAATCCGCTGGTCGATTACTAGCTCCGACATATCCCTGGCCGTAGGGCCTTGTAAAGGCATGCCACGAGGCAGCACCCCAGGTCTCGGCAAGAAAAATGCGGAGATGTCAAGCATAGGCCATTTAATCGCGGGGCGCCAAGCAGGGAGGACACATCGGAAGTTGACCGACATGAGTTGACCAGTTCAACATACGGGGAGCCAAGATCTTGGCAGTTCGCTTTCACGTACCGGCAGCATCCAGATCGACTTTCAACTGCTGGTAGTTGGCTTCTGCTCTTGCAGTGCATTCGTAATTTTCAAAACCAAGTCAAAGTCGGGTTCCATCAGAACAGAACCCTCGGAGTCATGAGGCTCGACAAGGCTCCGCCATGCATCGCCGAGGTCGTTCCTGACATACTTGGATGTATCGCTGAGATTGCGATCGGCTGCAAAATATGGTCAATGGTTTGAAGGACCAGAAACCATGATTAACGGTTCGAGGTGTGAAAGAGAGCGTCGTGAGAAGGGGAAAACCGGTCGAGTCGTAAACGCTTCGTGGGTTCATAGACAGCCGGTCCTTGCAGTTGGTTTGTTAATTCTCTAAGATCATCTTGCTAGATATTCTAAATCCTTTCCAGAGCCTTTTCAAGAAGAAAAAGAAGAAAAAGAAGATAGAAAAAATAGAAAATAGTTCGAGCTGCGAAGAACAAAGCTCCGCAGATGGCACGTGCGGGGTTCATCTCCGAAACATCTGAATACTTTGAATACTCGGACTTCCGCGTTTTACCTTGTACTCCACACTCTTTTCCCTGCCGCAATTCTTCCGCTCATTGCAAATAAAACATGCTTCGAAACAAGCGCCAGAACACACAACCGCTGGAGGACACATCCGTGGCCCCCGCGACCTTCACCGACGGCCTTCCTCTCCCCAAGCTAATCGCCTTTGACCTCGACTACACTTTGTGGCCATTCTGGGTCGACACACACTGCAGTGCTCCCGTCAAAGCCCGTGACAACAACTCGCGCGTCGTGGACCGGTAAATATCCCTATCCACTCATCCACGAGCAATCTAACATATCGCAGATGGGGCGAAGCTTTTGCCTTTTACCCCGCCGTGTCCTCGATCATCTACGCCTGCAAGGGCCGCACGATCCCACTGGCCGTCGCGTCTCGATCCCATGCCCCCGAGCTGGCGCGCGACATGCTTAAGGCCCTGCACATCATCCCGACCTTCTCGGATAACCCCGCCGCCAACGCGAAGACCATCCGCTCCCTCGATTACTTTGATTACATCCAGATCTTCCCGGCCAATAAGACACAGCATTTTGCGAAAATTCACAACGCTAGTGGAATTGCGTATGAGGACATGTTGTTCTTTGACGACGAGACGCGCAATCGTAACGTTGAGACGGAGCTTGGGGTCACGTTTTGTCTGGTGCGGGATGGTATGACTTTGGACGAGATGGATCGGGGGGTTTGGGCTTGGAGGAAGAGAAACGGTATTAAGAAGGCAGTGGAGTGAGGTGCAAACTTGGGACGTGGGCGTTTTATTTGCATTTTAGACTCGAAATATTAGATACCCGGTGGAATTGTATAGAATGGTAATTATTTAACTCACCATCGACTTTGGTGGATATCACATCAGCCCGTTCTCTAATGTTGTCCGTGTTGCGGGCATCGTCTCCAAAACTCCGCAATCGCCGATCTCCAAACATCACCTCACCAACTACAACAATGGCCACCCTCAAACCACCAACCGGCCGCCCACAACCGACCGGGCCTCCAAAAGCACCACTCAAAGCCGACGCAACGGCCACAATCGCCGACACCGCGGTCTTCCAGGGCACATACCCCGTAACCATTGGCGCGGGCACCATCATCCACCCACGCGCGCGCTTCTACGCCTACGAAGGACCCATAGTCATCGGCGATGGCTGCATAATCAGTGAAAAGGCCGTCATCGGCGCACAGCCGACACAGTCCACCGGGTCCAAAGAGATCGCAACGCGTCTCTCCTACTTCGTTACCGTCGGCCCGTCATCTACCATTCACCCCGGCGCGCACATCCACTCGTCTGCGACGATCGAGGCTCTGGCGACGATACATCAATATGCGGATATCGGGTCACACTCTAAGATCTGTTCTGGGTGTGAAGTCCCTGCTAAGGGGAAGGTGGATGAGTGGTTTGTTGTTTGGGGGTCCGGGCTTGGACAGCGCAGGAAGAGGGCGCGAGAGGCTAAGGAGCCTGGGCCTGCTGTTGTCGTTGCGGCGCAGGTCGCCCAGGTGCCCGTGCCTGGACCTGCGCCCAAGGGGAAGGTCATTGAGGATGCGAGGTTGATGGTTTTGCAGAAGGAGAGGGAGGTTCTAGCGAGGATGATCGTGCCCGCTGGGCCGAAGAAGAAATGAACTTTAGAGCTACATGCGGTTCTCTGGCGCTTTGTTTTCTGTCGATTGGGTCCAGGATGGTTGACGATCCAGTGGGCTTGTTGATACCCTTTGTTGTTTTAGATGTGATATCCTTACCCAGTTTTATATCAAGGTAACTTCTGTGATGACAGGAGCCCCATTGTATCAATGAGAGTTTTGACGCTCTAGTAAAACGTGAAAAGAACATAAATTTTAGTATAATCCACATTGGACCACATTGGATTTGGCAAGACATCGCAGTCCCCGAAACGCCATACGATCAGTAGATACAAAAACAAAGGAAACAAGATCATGGTCTTGACTTTGCCGAATGCATAGCAAAGAACAAATAAAACTTCGAGGCATGATTTGCCTCTCATGGGTCAAACAGAATACATAAGCAGAACATAAAATGATACAGGGAATGACCCTAAGAGGAAGCTCCTCCGCGAGCTTGTCCTCCGCCTCCTCTCATCCGTTTTCCACCGCTTCCGCCGTCATTGGTGGCATCGGAGTTATCGTCACGGCCTCGCTTGTTGCCTTGTTGAGGAACAAACTGCTTCGCCTGAACATTCAAATTCCCACGGTTGGCCGTGGGCGTCTGGGCTTGGTTCTGAGCGTTGGCGGTATTCTGGTTACCACCACGGCCCTGGCCCCCTCCTCTTCCACCCCGTCCTCGAGGAAGACCAGTTCCACGCTGGCTTTGCGCTTGTCCCTGTTGCTGGCCCTGCTGTTGTTGACCGTGGCCGAAGGGGTTTTGTTGGCCTCCACCGCGCGACGCGTTACGGCCACCTCGGACGACTGGGAGTCCTGATTGGAGTGCTTTCAAAGTCGCGGTGCCACCGGGTGGTTTGCTGGGCAGCGAAGAAGGCTGGCCGGCCTGGTTGTTCTGCTGCAGTTGGCCGAATGGGTTGGCTGGAGTGCTAGCTGCCTCAGCCTTGCCCTCTTCATTCTGTCCTTCCGTGGTGGTAGACTCGGGAACGGGAGCATCTGCGGGGCTTGCTGCAGGGGCAGGGGCTTGTTCTCCAGCAGGTGCTGGCGCTGGCGCTGCAGGCGCAGGAGTCGGTGTGACGGTCAGTCCAGGCGAAGGAGCAGCGGGCCCAGGAGAGGGCGAAGGAGCCGCAGCGGGTTTTGGTACAGCAGCTGGTGGACGTGCTGTCTTGGCTACCTCCCATACCTCGACAACAGGCTTCTGCGGTGTCTCGCTAGCGGCTTTCTGGACAACTTCGATCTTGGCCTGGGCGGTCTTGATTCGAGTGTCGAGCATGCTGATGCGGGCAGCAGATTTCTTATCGGAAAGCTCGCGGGCAGATTTAACCTTCTCTTCCACCTCTGCCTCGTGGGCTTTCTTGAGGGTTTCCATCTCGTCATTGAACTTCCGTTCAATCTCCGCGGCAGCACCTTCATTTGCAGTGGAGGATGCCTGAGCTTCCTGGATGATCTTTTCCTTTTCTTTGGCAATGTGGTTACGGATATTGTTGCGCACAATGGTGCGAATCGTCTCGTTCTTGGAAACAAGCTCGCGCGCTTGGGCATCGGTCAACTCAGGGAGGGTAGAAGACTTGGAGGGTGTCTCAGGCGCCGAGTCGGTAGCCACGCCAGGTGTAGCAGGCGCGGGAGCTTCTCCACTCGATAGCTTCTCCATTTCTTGGCGATGAGCAGCCCTGACCTCAGACAGTTTATTATTGAACATCTCCTTGAGTCGATCGGAGCGCTCCTTGATCTTGGCCTCCAACTCATGGTCCTTGGCTGCCAAAAGACCATCCTTCTCAGCAAGAGCGGCCTCGAGGCGTTGGATCTTCTCTTCCAGCGCCTTGATCTTCTGATCGTCGCCCGAGGCGATAACCTGAGTAGTCGAGGTGGGGAACTGAGATGCCGGCGTTGGGTTCACAGCGGCGGGTTCTGACACAGCAGGTGCAGGTGCAGGCGCAGGCGCAGGCGCAGTGACAGGAGCAGCGGCTGAAACGGAGCCATCGGCAACATTGGCTTTTAGAGTCTCCAACTCAGCCTTTGTTGTGTTCAGCTCCTCCTGGATCACTTCCTTCTCCTGCAGGGCCACATTGAGTTCCTGCTGCTTGCTGTTGATGCGTCCCGAGAGCTCCTTAGATCTACCCTTGAACTGTTCAGTAAGTTTAGTGCGCAGTTCACCAAGGCGGGTCTCCGCGTTCTTTAACTGTTCAGGGAATGAGTCGGCTTCAGCCTGCAAAGCGTCGCGAGCAGATACAGCCTCATCCCGAGCAGACACCGCCTCATCTCGCTCCTTCTCGAGGGCCGCGATCTTCTCATTGAGGGCTTCCATCTCAGCAGGATCAACCCGGTCGTATTTCTGAAGGATATTCTGCACGCGTTGCTGGTAACGATCCCTGTCGGCTTGCAAGATCTGCATCTCTCCATCCTTGCCCTCCACAATATTCTCCAGTTCAACAATCTTCGTCTCCAACGGTTCAATCTTCAATCGAAGTTCGTCAACCAAGGCTGATTTTTCAGTCAGGGTAGACTCCGTTTGCTTGACTTGGCTGCGAAGTGTGACATTGCTCTCGCGGAAGAGGTTGAGCTCATTAAG
The DNA here is from genome assembly GCA_037042055.1 of Penicillium sp. S103-07. Lineage (NCBI taxonomy): Eukaryota > Fungi > Ascomycota > Eurotiomycetes > Eurotiales > Aspergillaceae > Penicillium > Penicillium sp. S103-07. The sequence continues at coordinate 26,524 of JAXQJQ010000054.1, forward strand.
TGTTTCCATGAGCTTGTTGTGGTTGAGAGCATTGTGGTCACTGTCGGCGGCAGCACGTCGTTGCTGCTCAAGTTTAAGTCGTGTCTCGTCGAGCTGCGATTGGGTGTAGTCAAGTTGCTGCCGAAGTCGTCTGCCTTCTTGTTCGGACAAGTGAAGCTGAACGTCTACAATCTGCTTCTCTTGACGCAAGAAGTGGATGACCTCCTGGAGACCCTCCAGGTTGGAGCCCGTCTGCTCTCCTTCCTGGTCATATGCCTCAGGTACGTTGGCACGATCACGTTTCAGGGAAGAGATCTGAGTAGTGATGTTCTCGAGCTGTGTATGCAGCAGGGAGTTCTGGTGTAGCACCTCCTCGCGGCGTTTATGCAACTCAGCGAGTTCACCCTCATACCTAGCACGCTGTTCAACCCAACTCTCCTCTTTCTGCGCCAGGTCTTTCTTGTAGTTGTCCGCCTGGGTTCTCAACTCGGCCATGTCAAGCTTCATTTGGTTCGCGTCCGCACGAACAGTCTGCAAGTTTTTGGCGGCTTCGGCATGTCTGACAAGTTCTGTTTCGTAATTTTGCTGGGCGTGCTGAGCAATCTCTGCCTGTGCCTTGAGATCTTCTTGGTGGAACTGAGCGGCGGCGATGTGTCGTTCATTATCGTCTTTGAGGCGAGTGACCTCGGATTCGAGATTAGTTTTCTGCTCCTCAAGGTGCCGTGTTGCTTCGTTGTGCTCATCGCGGACCTTGGAGATCTCGGCATTGGTGGTAGAGAGCTCTGAGGAGATCTCTTCGACTCGCGCTTCGAGATCCTTAATCTTCTTGTCCTTCTCCTCGATAAGACGATCAGTCTCCTCTCGGTACTGTGCGTTGGTCTCGGCCTCGGCCTCCATGCGCTCCTCGGTGGACTGGCTGATGGCCTGGTATTCCTGGGCTTGCTCTTTAGCATGCGCAAGCTCGCCCTTTGTCAAGTCCAAATCGCGCTTGAGTTCCGAAACCTCGATAGCCAGTTCTTGCTCACGACTGAGACCGCTGCCATCTCCTGTTCCCTGGACATCAGTAGAAAGAGCTTCTGTAGGGTGTGCAGACACGCTAGGCCGCGACTGAACGACCTGCAATCGTTCCTCTGCGCTCTTGAGCTCGACGGTAAGCTCATCTACACGAGATTGAAGATGATCCTTGGTAGTCTTGATAGCAACCAACTCTTCCCGGACTGAGCCCAAGCTTGTCACCAGATCGTCAATACGTTTCTGGCTTTGTTCCTGCTCATAGACACGGCGCAAACTGGCCTGCTTGGATTCCTCCGTGATGGTGTTAAGTTGGCGCTTGGTGGACTGGAGCTCGGACTCGAGAGTTTCAACACTTGATTGGAGTCTGCGGCGAGTCTCGGTATCGGTGTGCTCGCGCTCGTTCAGCATCGTCTGGAGGTTGGCATTGTAAGAGTCAAGTCGGGTTCGCTCATTCCGCAGGTTTTCAACGTCCTCCTGCAATCTCTTCTCAACACTCTTCCAGAGATCCTTTTCGGCCTTAAGGTTGGCATTTTCACGCTGAAGACTCTCCGCAAGTCCCTTGGCTTCGACAAGATCCTCCGCGGCTTGCTGTGTGCGAATATCTTGTCTGTTGGCATTCTCGAACAGGGTAGAATAGCGCTTTTGAAGGTCGTTGTTCTCGGTCTTCAACATATTGAAGTTGCTTTGAAGAAGATCAGCGCGCTGAGAAGCGCCCGCGAGTTGGCTGCTCGACCGACTGATTTCGCTGAGAAGCTCGCTGTTCTTCCGCGAGAGCTCATTGATTTGCTGGCGAAGAGCTGCATGATCAGCTGTCATCTCTTCCCGGTATGTATCATATTGAGCTTGGACACTTCGAAGCAGTTCAGAAGACGCAGCTGCGTCACTTGACTGGCTGCTGGCTCCAGGAGGAATAGCACCCAGAGGCATGGACTGCGACAGAGCAGACGGGTCCCCGACGGTCTGTCGGCGATGGCTCAGCATGCTCTTGAAAGTGTCACGCTCCTTCACGTAACTCTTAATTTGAGACAGCAAGTTGGCGATTTCATCGCGGTAGGTTTGGCATCGGATGCGCAGCTCCTTTAGCTCCTCCTGCTCCTGTTGGTGTACTGCGGTCTTTTCACGGGCCTCCTCACTCTCCAGCTTATCACCGATTTCACGGAGCATACGGCGAAGGTCAAGGTTCTGCTGTTGTAAATCATGCAGGTTCTTGAATGTGGTCACATTTTCGCTGATCCAGCGACCAGTGGCGTTCAGTTCAGCTGAATTGTCTTCGACTTGTTTCCGAGCGATCTTTTCTAGCTCTTCACGGTCATAGTCTTCCCCATTCTTGGCAAGAGCCACTTCCAGGAGAAGCACCTTGACTGTGGCACTGATGTCATGCAGCTGCTGGCGCAGAATGCCGCCCTCACGGGCCAGCCCTTCGACCTGTCCCTGCCATCTCCGTGCCTCTTTCGTGGCGTCTTCACGTTCCTTGTTAGCGGTGTCAAGGATGTTAGACATTTCGATGACGGCGTTCTCAAGGCGGCTATGGTCTGCCCGCAACTCATCAATCTCGGGCTTGCTGGACTCCAATTCTTGAACCATCTCGTCAACGGTGGACCGAAGCTCCTGGTTGGTTCTCTGCTCTGAAGAAAGTAGCATTCGCATCTTGTCGTACTCAGTGTACATCTGAGTGAGGGTAAGACCACCCTTGGTTCGAGAAGTCCGAGGGGAGAAAGTACCGCCAGGGGTTCCCGGCCGCATCGGGGTACTGGGGCCGAGGCCGTTGAGCGAGCGCGCTGGGCTCATGGACCGATTCCGGCCTCCGTCAGACTCCAGTTGTGAGACGGTCACTTCAAGCTCAGCAATACGCTTCTCCGCAGCCGTCTTGTCCGCATGCTCAGATTCGACTTCAACACGAAGGCGAGATAGTTCCTCTGCCGCGTCATCCTTGGCTTTCTCGAGTGCGAGCTGGCACTCTTGAACGCGTTGCTTGGCGGTCTGTGCAGCAGAACCTTGAAGCTCAGCAAGTCGGTTGGCGCTGTCCAGTTCGATGCGGAAAGACTCTGAGGCCTGGATCGCATCTTCCTTCAGCTTGGTGATACTGGCCAGCGATTCTTCGTATCGCTGCTCAGTCTCATCAAGACGGCTTTTAAGAGAGTTCTCGGTGCGACGCAGAGTTTCAATCGTCGAGTTCGCCTCCTCATTCTCACGTTGAAGCTCAGAGATACGAGCACTCTTCTCCTTCCGGAACTTGCTGTGTTCGGCGCTCTTTGTCTTCAACTCAGTCTCGTACCATTCGTTGTTCTTCTTGGTGAGGTCCAGTTCCTGCTGAAGGTTCTGTTCCCGGAACCGTGCACTCGCAGATGCGGAATTAGCGTTCTGGATATTTTGCTCTGCGGTGGAAAGCTCGCGCCGCAGCTCAATGGTCTTCTTGTGTTGCGCTGACAGCTCTTCGGCAAGTTTGTCGTGGGCGGCAGACTTGGATTCGAGTAGAGCGAGAGTATCCCGATTCGAGGCCTCGAGGGAGGTAATGCGCGACTTAAGTGAGCTCACTTCGGTTTCGTTGGTAGTGGACGATGACTTGAGCGTAGAGATCTCGGTTTCCAGAGCCGAGCGTGTGTTTTCTGTAGGTCGTCAGAGAAGATTTGAATTATCAGCAGGAAAAGTTGAGTATTACCGGATTCATGCAGCTTCTTCCTCAGGTCTTCAATCTCTGAGTGGCCCTTCTCCACCGTGCCTTTCAGCACCTTGATCTTGGACTCGTTGCTGCGAACAGCATTCTCGAGTTCAACCTCCAAGCGGAGTTTGTCTGATTTGAGCTCATCAAATGCATGCGCTTTCTTGGTGATGGATTCAAGAAGCTGATTGACAAGATCCACAGTGGGCGCCTGAGTCAGGGTGCTGAGAGTAGCTTCGGGGATCGAGTAATGAGAGGCCAAGTAAGGCAGCTCGATCGCTGTATCCGCCATGATATGCAGCAGCGCCAGGCCGTAAGCCTGGGGAAAGATTGAAAGAAAAGAAAGTCGGGATGCAGGAAGCTCGAGCTTCGCTGCTCCAAGTTCCGAACGCGGTGTGCACCAGATTCACGTACACACGGAGTCGAGGAACTCAGATCATGACGATTCCTAGAATTAAGAGAGTGTCGCAGCGACCGAGGGAGCGACAATGGTTGTAGGCGGATGAGGGGTGGGAGGGAAAGGTGTAGAAGTTCAAGGGCGAGTTCTTTCTGCGCGCTGTTGCTTTCGTCAAAGACGGCTAGCGCCGCGTCACATCACGTGATGCGTCTCCATCATATCTTGCGGCTCTTGCACGCAACTTGAGACCTCTTCACTTGGACAGGGCGATTTCTTTCACCCCACGCCCCTAGTGTCATCCCTTCCGCAGACTGTGTGGTCTTTGACCCCGATATCTCCTATGATCATCGTTTAGGTCTCTGAGCTCGCCTCGGCTCGTCAGCTCCAAGCACAAAAACACCTGCCCTCCATTCGACTTTCTTTGACTCCTCCTCTCAACTGTGCAGTCGGAGCCTCGTCCGATACCCGTCGCAGCCATGTCCTATCTTCAGAATCAACTTAAGAGCTTTAATGCCAGTGTGATGGAGTCGGCGAACCGCATGCCTCAGCAGAGACGTCTGGCCAACAACGTTCCAGCCTCCGCCACCAGCTCGCAGGTTCCTTCATCTGTTCCGACTCCATCCTCGACCGCCGATCCGAAGAAGAAGCGCCATGATGTGGATATTGTATACTCCCAACCGGCGAACACGGGTACCGGAAAAGATATCATGACCCAGGTGCTATTCGCAATCGAGCATATGAAGACAAAGGGCACGCCGTTGAAGTTTGCCGACATCGTGTCTTACTTGTCCCTTCAGCATCGAGCGAACGATCCAGGTTATGTTCAAGCGCTTCGGCGAATTCTCCAGAAACACGAAAAGGTTGATTTCGATCCCAGCGGTGCAGGTGGCGAAGGCACCTTCAGCTTCCGCCCCCCACACAATGTGCGCAATCCGGAGCAGCTCCTTCGGAAACTCCAGTCCCAGACCACAGCGACTGGTATGAGTGTGCGGGAGCTGCGGGAGGGCTGGCCAAATGTCGAAGACGCCATCAACCAGCTGGAAAAAGAGGGGAAGCTTCTGGTGACTCGCAACAAGAAGGACGACCATGCTAAGATGATCTGGGCAAACGACCCTTCACTGATTGAGCATTTCGATGATGAGTTCAAGCAGATTTGGGACAAGATCAAGGTTCCTGACCCACAGGCTGTCAAGGAGGCCCTGGAAAAAGCTGGCATCACCCCCACGAACAAGAACAAGGTTGTCAAGCCGCGAGTCAAGGTAGAGGCAAAGAAGACCAAGAAGCCACGCCGCAGCGGCAAGACGACCAACACTCATATGATGGGTATTCTGAGGGACTATTCGCACCTCAAGCGGTGAAGGGCATTCTGTTTCTTCTAATACACTGGCTGGGGAGCGGTTCTCTGCATTGCACTGGCGTTTGGAATATTTTATTCTTATTTTTTTGCATCTTGGGCCTACATTGGATTTGCCCTTTACTCGTTCACCGTTCTCGAAAATTGACTACATTGAACATGATGACAAAATGATAGATACCCAAATAAATTGAACAAATTGTTCTCAACAGGCTGCTGTTGATACTGTTTCTGGAAAGACCAAGGTCTAAATGTTTTTCGTCCATTCATCTAAATGTATTCACAGAAGACAGAGATGTGCATAGCCAGACAGAACCAGAAACGTATGTAAAATATAAAGCAACAAAAACCAATCAATGCCGCCCATTCACAACACCCTCAGTCTTCTCCAAATACTTAATCAAATCCTCAATCGTACACACCTTGATCCCCCACTTCTTACCAAACTTCAAGCATCCATCCCTCCGCATCATCCCATTCTCGCCCCGAATCTCCGCAACCCCCTCGACGACCTCACCCGATTCAACCAGCTCGGCAATAACACCCGCCGGAGCCTTCCCAGCAAGCCTACAGAAATCAACAGCTGCCTCGGTGTGTCCTGAGCGCTCGCGCACGCCGCCAGGGCGCGCCTGCAGCGGGATGATATGTCCCGGTCGTCGGAAAGAGTCTACCTGCGCGTCCGGCGATGCCAGTGTGCGGCAGGTCAGGGCGCGGTCTTCGGCGGAGATTCCGGTTGTCACGGAGGCATCGCTGGAGTCGATTGTGATCGTGTACGCAGTTCCTTTCGGGTCGGCGTTCTCGACGACCATTTGCGGGAGGGCGAGGCGGGATGCGAGGTCCGGAGTGATGGGTGCGCATATTAAGCCGCTGTTTCCATTCCGGTTAGATGTGTAAATTCATGGGTCATTGGGGCCTGAGGGGGGTTAAGAGTCACTCCGGTGGTGACCCATTTGGTCCCCGGCTCCGGTACTGCCATGGTGGCGTGCTCACCTTGTGTAGCGCACCAGGAAAGCCATCTGAGCGGCGGTGATGGCCTCGGCTGCAATTATGAGATCACCTTCATTCTCGCGGTCTTGCGAGTCGAGCACAATGATGAATTCGCCATTTTCTGTGGTGAGTCACGGGTTAGTCGTGCTGTTCATCGGAGGCCCTACGAGTAGGAATAGAGGGGTGATTTTGTAATTAATCTGCCACGGGGGTAAGTACTCACTGAATGCGGCGATTGAGTCTTCGATCGAGTCGAATTGCTGCGCAATTTCTGTGGAAGAGGGCATTTTGGGCAATAGAGTATCGGCGCAGTTATTTTTGCCCCTCACTGCGCAATTATGTTGATAGAATAATGCGGTGGAATCGAGAGCCCTCAAATGGTGTATATCAAAATCGAAGCACTCACGAAGTCACACAATCAGGAAGTTTCAGATTGTTCGAGAATATTGGTTTGAGTCCGTAATTGCTGACAGGCGCATTAGAAATGCTCGTGATGCCCCGGCGCGGGGATCCGGGCGGTGAGTCGTGGCGGATGCCGAGGCCTCCGAGGCGCCGTGCAACCAGTCGGTTCGACGTCCTTCTTTTGGAATCTGTATACTTTCGTATTTTCCTACTTAGGTAGTCCTACCTAGGTAAGTATCCTCCGTCATGGAAAGAAATTCGCTGGTACTTGAGTATTTATCTAGGCAGCTCTCTACCGTATTCTAAGGAGCTATTACGGGCATGGTGCATGAATTCGGGAATATATTAGCTGCTCAAACTAAAGTATGCCATTTGACACCAGGTGTCACTCTTATCTATGGAAATGAAGAAATATAAAACAATGGTCGCAACAAAGTCATGAAAAGGAATGGGTATTCGTCAAGGTAACAAAAGTATCAGGTGAATCAGACACGATCAGCTCATCCCGTCCGTCCCCATCCATCGCACCTCGTCCGCCTGTCTCTCTAGTGCTTGTCGCATGGCCTCTTCATATCTCCTTTCCTTCTCCCATTCGTCGCGATGCTTCTTTCGCATAGCTTCCCGGGTCTCCTCGTCGACCTCTGCATGCATAAACCAGTCATCTTCCTCATCCTCAGTGCCAACATCCTCATTTGCAGGAACGGAGAATCTGATGCGCCCAATGCGCTCTCCTGTCCACACGAGTAACTCGTCACCAGAAAGGTTTCCTCCGGTAGGGAGGACTTTTCGCGCCACCTCGTTGTTCTGGTTCTGGGGTCCAGAACTTGGCCACAGACCGCGCGGTTGTGATGGATCTTGTGGGTGCGAAATATTGAGATTCCACCGGCGTACCTCTGCTCGGCCGTTTCGCTCAACCCATTTGATATTCCCCTCGGAATCGGAGTAGACGAGACGATTGCCGTGGGATGCCACGGACAGTAGCTTGGAGCTAGCCGCGCTTTGTCGATTCTTATACGCCGGAGTCAATTGTGATGATCTCTCTGATGGGTTGTTGTTGTCGCCATCTTTATATGAAGATTGAAGATTGTAAAGCTCAAGAGAGCCTCTGCCATTGTACTCGCCGCAAGCCACAACGGCGTGCGATTCTGGGTAGACAGAGTCCGAGAAAACGGGAAAGCGGGGCCCAGGAGCAGAGGCAAGGCCGCATAGTCGGCCGCCGGAATGAACTGTGCTTTGCAGGCGAGGGAAGAAGCGTCGGTCATAGCAGAGAATGCTGGGGAATCTCCCGGCCAGCAAGATGGTGTTCACATGCGGGGCTGGGGGATGCAATATAGAAAGAGGGCCGGGCTGAAAGAGCGGCGCGTAGTTTTCCTGCTCAGGACCCGGGCTGCGGATTCGACGAGGAGGCAGACCATTCGGTTGTAATTGTAGCTGTGGCGAGTCGTGGTGTGGAAAGATGTCCAGCTCTGGAACCAACGGCGCGGAGTTTTTCTCGCATCGCAAGCTGATTGCCTCCTCTTCTTCCGCTGGCGACAACCTAGAATCATGGATCTGCAAGCTAAGCGTGGTGGCTAGCGTTAGTGGCACTGAATAATCAGTCTCTTGAGAAAGCGCGAAGATGGACCAAGGATAGCGCTGTTGTGAGATAACCCGAAGCGTCTCTAGATCAACCTCATTGAGGACATTCCCAATGGCAAGGTAGGCTCGTCGCCGGAACGAGTCTACACTGACACCCTCACCGAGGTTGATGAACTCCAAAGGAGATTTTGAAGGTGAGCGTTCTCTTCGCCCGGAAAGATTCCTCATGAGAACACCGGGCTCACTAGTCCCGAGAATCCTGCCTCTGCCTGGTTGTGAAACGGCGGAGTGAGAATGGTTCAAATCCCAAATACAGACGCTGCCATCGTCGAGGGGTGCAACGATCTTATTTTCTCGTGCAGAGCTCCAGTCTTTCAGCAACCCCATGCCCTTGACCTCGTAGGGCTCGCGCCTTCGCCCTTCGCCTTTTGGATGTAAAGGTTGCTGCACCCAGGAAAAAGATATTGGTCCATGACGAGCAATATATTCCGAATACCAATCCACATGTTCTCCCTCTGCAGACGAATCCCATTCCGCCGCTGCCCTCGCTCTCTCGCTCAGAGACAACCCTCGGGGATCCTCGACATCACCATGTTCTGGCCGTGGAACAGCGGGCTGAATAAGATCGCGCAACGAGTTCTGCCCCAAGGTGCTCAAGGGCGCGGTCTCATTCGTAAGCAGACTCTCCGAGGTCCGGCCAGAGGGACGGGAAGCCTGCAAAGCAGCCCATGACTGCTCATAGCAGTGTAGTTTCCAGAGATTATTATCGCGAGCTAGGTCAAAGATCTTCTTGGAGACCAATTGTAGCTGAACCTTCTCACGCGGAGTGAGAACTGGTTATCGGGCACTTATCAGCGTTCGCGCGTTCTGCAGGAAATGATGCGGAGAATATTCGGGGAATCGGCGGCGCTTACGGTCGATGATATTGGTCAGGATCTCTACCGGCAGCTTGTCCATGAGGGAAGCGTCGGAGGCTCTAGCATCGGGGGCAGATGGAAGCGTAAGAGGGGTTCGAGGGGCAGCAGCCTGATATGTTTGGCTGGAAAAAGTGGCAGACACATCTTCCCCGCGATCTGCGCCACCGTCACGTGGCCAGGGCGATTCGCGTACATCGAGAGGACGATCCTCTTAAATACAAGATATAGCTCTGGATGGGAGAGATCCACCCCATTTCGAAGTGACGGGGTCCGGGACCTGAGTTTTGGTGGATAAAGTATAAAGGTCTGGGAAGAACCGGTCCCCCACGGGTGTCTTTCCGAATCGCGAATAGAGAGTTTCGCATCTATTTGAATGCCGGGCACGTATATACATTTGAAACTAAATGGATTTGAGCATTTGGCTGGCGAATGGGACCAGGAACTTTCACTGCAAACGCCAGTCAACCCAAATATTCCATCCTGGGTCGTAAGTCATAGATTGGGAACAAAACATGAGAAAAAGGGCGAGCGACACAAAGAAAGACGGGAGAGGTGCAAATATATAGGCGGTTAGAGAGCATTAGGCTATTCGTCTGGTTTGAAAACCGCATCCTTGCAGAGAATTACCACTTTCTTGAAGAATCGACGCCATTCCAGGGGATCGCCCTTGATCTTGACAAACTCAACTTCAAAAACGCCATCGGACACACACTCGATAAGGACTTTTCCTTGGAGCGGGCACATCCGGCCATCCTTGGCAATGACCCGAATCATAGCATAAGTGTCGCCGGCGCTCACTGCAGGGACCGACGGGACAGGAACTCCCAGTCGGTGGAGAGCCTCACAGATCAACGGGACCAGAAGCCTCAATTCCCATGCGGAGTAGAAGCGGGTCATCGGGCGAGAAGGCACAATATCGTGGAACTTCTGGGCGTTTTGGGTGCGGCTCACGGGCACAGATGGTTGTTGCGAGAACTGTGACATCGAAGGCTCGTCCTCGAGGTGACTAGCCATCGCAGCGTCTTGAGAAGCAAATTGCTTTCCAGCAGGCTGAGTAGAAGAAAACTGCGAGGCCAAGTGCGGTGTATCCCAGTCCATCACCAGGCCGCCTCCAACCTCCGGCTGTGTGGATGAAAAGCCTGCCGATGGCTGGTCGACGTCCATATCCATATCCATTGCATCGAAACTTCGGCTGGGACCCTTCCGCTTCTGGGAAAGGGGGTCCTGGCTAAAGTCGATATGCAAGGACTCAAACATGGAGGTAGCGAGATTGATAGGGTCTCTCAACTTGCCGTCACTGGAAAGGTATTTGTTCGATCGTGTATACCAAGGGTGTCTCCGCACATCTTCCAGCGAAAAGCGACTCTTGGGCTCCACGGTCAACATACCGCGCAGTAGTGAAAGTGTGGCAGCTGGCAGTTTCTGCCACAGCTCGTCCGTGGTCCGCGAATTTTTCACAACGTACTCGTGGAATTCGTAACTGTCATCCGTCGGGCTGTCCCACGGCGTATTACCGGCCAGGAGAACAAAAAGAACAATTCCACAGGACCAGATGTCCACCAAGTCCGGATGGTACCCAGACCCTTTAGTCTGACCACGCGTACTGCTGGTAATAACCTCGGGCGCAATGTACGGTGGGCTGCCACAGAACGTTGTTGAGAGCTTCCTGGTTCCCTTGTACTCGAACAATGCGGCCAGACCGAAATCCGCAATCTTCAGGTTTCCATCCGCAGTCAGGAGCATGTTCTCAGGCTTGATGTCGCGATGACCGACACCCTTCGAGTGCATGAAGCTGACAGCGCCAACGAGCTGCGAAAAATAGACATGCGCGATATCCTCACCCACGCCCTCGTCAGCCTCAATCTTGTCGAAAAGATCGCCGCCCTCTGCCAACTCCATCGCGATCCATCGCCAGATATCGTCCTCGCCAGTCTGGTAGAAGCTGATGATGTTGTTGTGACCCGTAACGTGTCGATGCACCGTTACCTCGAGCTGCAATTGTCTGGCGCTGATCTTGCCATGGCGCGCGGCGTAATCTTTGTGGATGTATTTGACGGCGAAGACGGGGTTGTCCGAGTCCAAAGGGCAGGCCTTTTTGATACTAATAGAGTGGAAACGAGTCAGTACTGCTTTCCAGAGGATACAGGAAGACCCGTAACTCACCAGGCATACGCGCCTTGACCGATTGTCTTGGAGACAATGCGGAAAGGCACGTCGTTCGGAAGTGGGGCCAATTGCGAGTGCTGCATGGTGGGCTCTGCCTGGAACGGGGCGAACGAATGAGATAGGAGGAAGGTATCAGATGAAAGGAACGACTATGAAGACTCAGACATCACGAGGCGAGATGGAAGGCGTGACGGGGTGACGAGGTGATAGGCAAGGGCGAGGCAGAGGGAAACGCGGGTCGCAGACGCGGGCCACTTTATCCTGTTCGGGTAGTGTGTTGATACAACCGTGGAATATTATTACGGCGAGGACTACCGATCGAGTTCGTATCTAGGTGCGCTAGGAAAGCTCTAGGGATGAGTGAGTATCCAAGTAAACTTGTTACCCGATCCAGGTCTACACATCTGATACATAGTTGCCCCTCTTGTATCAATGCGACCCGCCGGGGATCGCACTAAAAAGCTCCGGATTTAGATCGATCGGCCTGTGCTTTCTGCTCGACACGGCACATTTTTTTGGCTGATATATATGTTAGCTATGTCTACTTTTATTTTATTTCCTCGAGGACTAAAGTCCTTGATTGTTAATTTTAGAGCAACGCCGTAGAATGTTCATGGTCCAAGGTTCCCTCGTGTCACTGGCAGCTCTGGCGGGGCGATGGTTGCCGGGGGCGCGCGCGTAAACAAAGCGCTTAGTCTCCCAGGTTCCTGTCCCACTTCCTTTTTGATATTTTCTGACCTCACGTTCTCCCTTTCCTTCTCACAATACCTTTCTGCTATTCTGTCCACCATCCATACCCTCTTTTTAGATTTTCGTTACTGCATTTGGTCGTGGTGGGGCCGTTGTTCGGATCCGTCGTCATTCCATCGCAACCCTCGTGCTACTGTAACCAGCATTCCAGGCACGGCCCGGGAATCTGCAGCCTTCGAGATCACATCTCCTTTAGAGAACTCTCTTCTTGCTCCTTTCTACGATGGACTACACCATGGAAGACACCCAAAACTCGGCGCCCGATGCGCTGGAAGCCTCCAAGCTCAATACCTCCGGCCAGCGCAATGAAACTCAGAGCGTCACCAAGCGGTTCGTCTAGAGTCCACAAGCTCCCTCTCTAGTTAAAGATTTTTTTGTACTAACTTTTCTTCATGCATATAGCCTGCAGGCCGAGTTGATGCAGCTCATGATCCAGCCCTCCCCCGGCATCTCCGCTTTCCCCGACGCCGACGGCAACCTGCTCTCCTGGACAGCGACCATCACTGGCCCGACCGAGACACCTTACGAGGGCCTGAACCTGAAGCTCACCTTCGCCTTCCCCAACAACTATCCCTACTCCGCGCCGACCGTCCTCTTCAAGACCCCCATCTACCACCCCAACGTCGACTTCTCCGGCCGCATTTGTCTGGACATCCTCAAGGACAAATGGAGCGCCGTTTATAACGTGCAGAGCGTCCTGCTGAGTCTGCAGAGTCTCCTGGGCGAGCCTAACAAGTAAGCAATCCCACCATATGAACACGCATCTACAAATTCTGACAACGACAACAGCGCGAGCCCGCTTAACGCCCAAGCCGCCGAGCTTTGGGACTCCGATCAGGAAGAGTTCAAGCGCCACGTCCTGGCTCGCCACCGCGACCTCGACGATGACTAGGCATTCCCTGCTTATGGAGTCCGCATCGGTGTCCACCGCTGCTCCCTGCCCCGGTAATGGGGACGTGGAGGCACGGTTTCAATGCATAGTGGCCTGGTTCATTGGGTTTGGAGTTTTTGGCTATTTGTGGTTTTAGTGTTATCTTTATCGCACGCATTCACGTACAGGCGCGTGTGGTCCCGGCTCATTCCGGGTGCCTATTTTGATAATCTCATCGTGGAGGTGCACCCGTTGCCCTTTTCACGCGTTTCCCTCCTTACAATCTTCCATTGTCGTTGTAGAACCGCAACAATTGCAAGCGGGTGATGAGAAAGTTTCAGATAGAAACCTTAGAGCATGGCTCTTGGTAAATTCATTCAACATATTGGCTTTATCGAACAACTGGCTAATATGCAGATAGAACTACCGGCAACCTTGCAGAGCTCTCGGATCAAGAAGAGAAATACTGTTTCTCGTCCGTAATGAGCAATCCAGCAATAGTGGCGCTGGTGAAAGTACTAATGGCGCCCGTGATCATAGCACTGACTGCAACACGCGAGACGTCCGCACTACGACCGGGAGAGATCTGCGCCAGCACACCGATCTGGTTACCCAGGGAGCCGATGTTGGCGAAACCGCAGAGAGCGTAGGTAGCGATAAGACGGGAGCGGTCGGAGAGGTTAGCGTAGACGGCGTCGTTCTGAAGAGCGTTGTACGCGACGAATTCGTTCTAGGATATGTGAGGTCGATATTCCGAGAGGAAGGTCGGATGACTTACCGAGATGATCTTGAGACCGATTAGCTGGGCCACCTTGAGCAGGTCGTCATCGCGGGACACGCCGAGAAGGGCAGCGATTGGGTAGCAGAGGTAGCCGAGAATGAGCTGCAAGGTCAATGGTGGGTCGTTGATGCTCAAGTAGTGGCCCCACCAGGTGAGCAGGCCGTTGATGAGACCGATGAGCGAGATAATGCAAAGTAAGGTGGCACCGATCATAGTTCCGATCTTCAGACCCAGCCAGGCACCAGTTGCGAACGCGTGCAAGGCATTTGCGGAGCGATGCTCTTCGTTATCCGGGACGATGACCCGACCGGCTGTCAGGCTTTCTTCCTCCTCGGGCCAGCGCAGCTTCGAGCAGGCCAGAGAGGCGGGAATACTCATCACGCAGGAGGAGACCAAGGCCTGCGGGTTAACACCCATAGTAATGTACGCAATCAACACACTGCCTGCGATTGTGGCGAAACCAGAGCACATCACCTGGTGCAATTCGGCCATGGTAAGATGCGGGACGAAGGGCCGAATAAGCATAGCTGACTCTCCCTGTCCGATGAAGGGCGAGGCAGCTGCTACCACAGCCTCGGCACCAGACACACGCATGCACCAGAAGAAGAACACGGCGAACTTGGTGATGAACCACTGCAAGACATTACTGTAGTAAAGTAGTTGAACGATCGAGACGAAGAAGATGATGGCGGGAATCACGCTGACGAGGAACCAACTGCCCGGACTAATGGGCGTTTGCATGTCGTAAAAGTTCTGGGCCGTCAAGAAAACCACTCCTTGGCCGGCAAAACCGAGCAGGTCACGGGCAAGCATCGAGATAAAGTTGAAGATATCGTAGCCTGCCTTGCTGCGCAGCACGAACAGCGCGATGATGAACTGGACCAGCATGCCCACAATAACCGTGTGCCAGACGATCCTCTTACGATCTCGCGAGGTGAGCCATAGCGCGAGAAGGAAGACTGCAAGACCGCATAAACTGACCGCACGATCCCCGCGCGTGTTGGAAGGAGTCGCGGGAGAAGCGAATGCCCCGATGAGAATCACTCCAAAGGTGACAAGGGCACCGAGAGGCAACCTCAGCTTTTCGGGGATAATCCGCACGAATGGACGAGCCGTGTGATTCCAGGCGAAATGCATCGGCCTCGTCACGATGGTGATTGGCACGTAGAAGAAGATGAGGCGCAGCGTGATGGCGAGATACAGCAGGAACGGGACCAACCATCCCAAATCATACCGGTGCAGGATCAGACCCGTGATCCACCAGCTAAAAAAAAGGATAAGTCTCCGGTTCCTAGCAATGCGTTGATCATTGCGAAAGAGGCTTTTTTCAACTTACCCGGTGAACAGGAGCCATATCACGGCGTGGGCTGCTTTTCGCCAGTGCTTCACGATGCGTTGCAGCCACGGTCGCTTTGCGGGCTGGTTTTCTCCCGTTTCTTCATCGATTTGGCTGTGGCTTTTGCTGTCGTGGTCCAGCGCTGACGGTTCAGGCACAATTCCTTTCTCGAACGTCGTGTCCTTGGAGTACACCACTTCCTCCTCTCGGCCCTGCTCCGCAAAGGCTGTATGGTGGTGATGGGCGTGATGATGTTGGTGTTCCGGCTGCAACGCAGGATCTATTTGGTGTGAGTCCCGAGCATCCACGTCCGCAGACGGTTTGGACTCGGTGTTGTCGGCCATGCTGTTCGCAGAGAAAGATCGATGTTGAATCTTCGACGTTCTCCTATCTCATTTTCATGCGGTCTTCCTCTACAACGCTATTGCAAACCCCAGTAATAAAGATCGGCTCCAGGGGCGGGGAAGAGGGAGTTTATAGACGCGCACGGTGGAGGAACGGGTTGGGATCGAAAAGATCCATAGTGGCTGGCTTGGTATTAAGCATTCCTCGCCCGTTGGGGCGAAGGGGGCAAAAAATTACCTTATCAACCCGGTTTCTGTGCGGGGAATACTCTGTGCTTCGTGCACTTTAGGGCGAGATAAAGAAACTCAACAGGGGTTTAGGTTACTGGGCCCGCGAAGCCCTCGGTCCAAATCCCTATGGTTGGTTTCCACTGTTTGGCCAGCGGGTTGGCCGACGGGCCTCCCGTCTCACCTGAGAGGGGCGCATGTAACCAAAACTGAACCGCGTGAGCAAATGATAAAGCGGTTGCACCGCTAATCTCTATGATCTAGCACGGTTCAGGGCATTATCTTGCCACCTCGGCCTCGGGGATTGGTTGGCAATCACCGGCTCTAACCTTAAAAGGGAATCTCCGCACCGTACGGCAGGTGGAGAGCGCGTTCTTTTTTTCTCTGGTGGCTTGAGTCGTGTGCTCTCCTAACCTTGGAATTTTTCTTTTTTTTTTTTTTTTTTTTTTTTCTAGAAATGAAAATCTTTTCGAGAACATCTTTAACCCATGGTTGTTAACCGTCTGGTTCAATAGGTAAACACCTTCGAAGTACACATCCCTTATCTCTTAGAAGTACCGCCAAGATTTTCAGCGACAATTGATCTCGGGCCCACCGTCGCTCTAATCCCTGTACACCTGAAAACTTCATTCCTTTGCGCCTGGGCAGTCTTGCGATAGGCGACTTCCGCCCCTATGAGAACACGCCTTGGCGCGATAAGTGCATACGCTCGCTGTGGGAGACCGGAGTGGGATAGCAACGCGTGAGTAGGCGTCGCCTTGGCAAGCCTTGGAGATGGCATCCAGTTAGGTAAACCCAGAACAGCCCCCGCTAGGCCCTAGTACAAACCTTAATCGAGAACTGAGAATTGACTGGACAACCAAAAAAGATCACCTTGACAGCGAGATCTACCTACACTAGTTTTTCGATTTTACCTTATTCTAACTATAGTAGATCACTATATAGTTCTGATCGGAGAATGCATTCAAGAAGTCCGGTTACTGGGGAGAGGGAAAAAAAGAAGAAGCAAGTTTC
Organism: Penicillium sp. S103-07; assembly: GCA_037042055.1. NCBI lineage: Eukaryota > Fungi > Ascomycota > Eurotiomycetes > Eurotiales > Aspergillaceae > Penicillium > Penicillium sp. S103-07. Next base: position 43,301 of record JAXQJQ010000054.1, read on the forward strand.
TGATAGCACAAGCATGTGTATGAGAATCCTTCTACATCACAACGCCAATACAGCCGCTGACTCAACAATTCTTACGGAATTTTGCTCAATGCGAGCAAGTCATGTGTCTAGAGGAAATGGTCATATTTGGCGAACTTCAGGAGCTCTGTCGGAACATCGTTATTTGTAACACGTTGGTACCAAATTGGATACTAGGTAAGTTCCTCTCTATCTGTAAATTATGCAAAGAGGGTCTATATAGCCGAAGCAGTGAGAGAAAAAAGCACCCCACACTCAGTCCCTGAAAAATAGTTTTCAGGGTCTTCTAACCGCGACCCTATTTTGTTAGTGCTTGGGATATGTTACATCACCTAAATGAGAGATCATCGTTGAAGTCACATTCTATGAAAATATTTTCTACGGGCCTCCTCCTTTTAAAAAGAAAGAATAATGGTCAGTCGGTGGGCCAGGATTCTGATTATGTTCTAGTCTATAAACTGAAAAACCTAACTTTTCAACTAGTATGTCTAAAAATGTTCTCAAGGCGCATGTTATTACGCTTCGTTATTGGAGCCTAGCTCCCACCATCATTCTGGCTGTCCCAGACCTGACTTACAATTGTTCTCTTCCTTTCCAATTTGAAAGAAATCTGCATCATTCGGTCCCACCAGCATTAATTAAGCACTCGCGTACCTGCATGGCGCCGTCGTCTCTTGTACCCGACTGCAGACTCATACTCAGTGGAGTCTGTCCGGCAAGATTTCGAGAGTTAACATCAGCACCATATTTGATGAGCAGCTCAATTATCTCACGGATGACATGACCTCGAGTTTCAGTCATTTGCGGTCTGATGGACCAATGCATAGCGGTCATCCCTTCCCTGTCTGTATTGTGCACATTTGCACCGTGCTTGAGGAGCACTTTTGTCGTCACCGGACACCCGCTTTTAGCAGCTAGGCAAAGCGGACTTTGGCCTTGGTGATTCTCGTGGTTCACATCTGCTCCAAGATCTAGGAGGGTCTGGAAGATTCTGAGAGTTCTTTTCCAGACTATTGGCGATCCGATGGCCGTGAACAATGGAGTCTCGCCATTATCGTTGCTCCACTTCACATCAGCGCCTCGTTCACAAAGCCATTTCACCATCTCTACCGCCATTTGTTTAGCACAGTAATGCAGCACAGTACATCCGCTCGCATCCCTAGCGCATATATCCGCGCCGTGACTTAGTAGCGCTTCTGCTGTATCTTGACTCCGCTCTCCAAGTAGGAATAGAGGTGTGCGCTGACGGAAGTCTCTAGCGTTCACATCAGCTCCGTGGCCAACAAGCAATTCAATGACCTCGTTGGCTCCACCCCCACTTTTGCAGGCATAATGAAGTGCAGTTTGTCCTCCATCGTCTCCGATAGGCGTCCGCAGATGAACATCAGACCCACGGTCCAAGAGAGTCTGGACTACATCGGTATCCCGACCACAGACAGCCATGTGTAGAGGTGTTAAACCGCTTCTACTCAAGCAGTTCACATCGGACCCAGCATCCAAAAGCATGTTCACCACATTGGAAGACCCGGCTTTTTCAGCTGCAAAATGTAACGGGATTCTTCCATCTTTGGATTCCCGAGCATGAATATTGGTCCCTCGAGCAAGAAGCAATACCACTCCTCTTGCATTACCACAAATAGCAGCGGTGAATAAAGGAGTACGCTGTTGATACCCTTTTAGATTGACATCTGCCCCATAATCCAGCAATAATTCCATTATATCATCCCCACATTCGTTCAAGATGGCAGTTTCCAACGGACCATGTTTAACATTATCCATGAAATTCGGACACGCCCCATGATCAAGGAGGATTTTAACGAGTGCTGTCTGGTGCCGACTGATAGCGAGCAGAAGCGGGGTTCTGGTACCCCAAAGCGGCCCTCGAATGTCGGCGTTGACCCCGGCAGCGAGCATATGCTGAGCGGCAGAGTCATAGCCCCAGTTTGCATAGAACAGTAAGGCGAGACCGCCGGTATCGCTAATATCTCGTCTACGAAGTTGTCCAATAAGAAGATCGTGTAGGAAATGGTTGACCCGTAGAAATTGGGAAAAATCACTATTGGAATCCAATTGGTCGGCAATGAGCACAATAACCTCTGATGGCAATGAAAGAAGAGGCATCGTGATGAAAAATAACGGTGGTGCTGCTCAGGCAATTGCGGGACACTCGAGACGTGGACTCATGAGGCTCGGTCAGATTCACGTGGTCTCCGTTGGAGGCCTAAGGTCTACCACTCAGGCACCAAACGGCCATTGTATCTTCACCGACAAAAGACGTGCTTACCTTGTTGCTTGCAATTGGAACCGGGGGGTAGAGTTGGCCGTGGCCAGAAATGGTATAACGAGATTCCCTTTTCAGAGTTAATTATCCTAAAGTCTGATGTAAGTACATAGATGAAAAATGGAAACTATTTCCGAACAAAAAGTGTTTCATGGGGCCTGAGCCGCGGTTCTAACGCGGATCCTATTTCAATGAGAAGAATTGGCCCTTTTGAATACTTCCAGAAATTTGAAGTCAATTCCAAGTTCAAGTTGTGGATCCGTCCCAGAGTTTCACGTTGTCTTGAAAGTTCAGCTTGCTTTCAGGGTAAAGTCAAAGCTATAGCGATACCTGGGCAATAAGAACGAAAAAAGAAAAAAGAAAAAAGAATTTGAAGGAAATCTAATGGTAGGCTCCATCAGTTGATTTTAGCAGGATATGCTTATCATATTAGTTAAATGAAACGCTTACGAACTATGTGAAGTAGCCGCGCCGGTGAACTGACGTCATCAGAAATTCCGGGCAACGCTTTTGTGATGTATGACTATGACGTCGTAGCCACCTTGACTATACCAACTTTAAATCAGGTACGCGGTTAGTTTTGGCACAGGAATGAATTCGCATATTAGATTTCAGAGCCATTTTCTATACCCCTGTTAATTTTCTTATTTGTTTCTTTTCTTTTCCTTTTTCTCTTTGGTGAATTCGCTCACCTGGTATTCCAATGGCGACTACAGGCAAGGGCCGAGAGACAGGCCCGCGCAAATATGCCTACAATATTGATGCCGCACGGGAACGAGAAATGCACCTGTACAAGACCCCGTTAATTTTGATGCTATTGATTGGCGCTGACTTTTCATCTCACCTTTAAAAGCTATTTGCCATACTGGGGTTTCTCAAGCTCGGAAAAGTTCGCACAGGAATCAGTCGGACGTCATCCTAATATCTCCCGCGACAATGTCTTGACCGTTTTCGCCCAAATAGCGAGCCTGCGGCTGAACGCAAGCCGAGCTCTCATATCGCTCTTTGATCGCACGACACAACATGTTGTCGCCGAAGCAACCCCTCAACTTGGCCTCCGCACCACCAAGAGCGGCCAGGGACCGGATGCCCTATGGCGTGGTGTACAGCAGCTTCCCAGGGAGAAGATTCCCATGTGCAATCTAGCAATGCGTGATTTCACCGACGAGGCAAAGGAGAGTTTCATGGTACCTGACCTCACGAAAGACCCTCGTTTTCGTTCAGCCCCCTTTGTGGCAGATGCTCCTTTCCATCGCTTCTACATTTCTGTCCCGATAAAATCACCAGAGTCTTATATCATTGGGAGCATCGCCGTGTTGGACGACAGGCCGCGAGATGACATAACAGAAGAACAGAAGCAACTCCTGCAAGAACTTAGTGTCACCGTTATGGAGTACTTACTGTCTCTGCGGGCAATGCGTGAGGAGCACCGCGAGGAGAGGATGGTACGTGCTCTGGGGGTTTTTGTACGTGGCAAGTCAGATGTTAGGGATGGCATGGATAGCAACGATCCGTCCGGTAAAAAGACCGATGAGCTTGCTCAAGTCGATCAAAAATTGGAGGAGGTTCAGATATCCCGCCGAGAAGGAGATTCGGAGCAAGGCACCGGACAGGAAAGATCGCACCGAATGCTCAATGATGTCAATTCGAGCTATGAGGAATCGGATGGGAAGAAGGAAAGGCAAACACGGTCTCCTGTACGGAAATTCAAGACAGACGCTGAGGGAGTAGAGTCTGAAGTCGAGAAAGAAGAGAATGAGCAACGGCCTTCACTCACGCCCACTACGGAAAAACTACAGAAAACGCTCGCCCCCCACAACGTTCGGTCTGTTCTTAACAGGGCGTCCCGTTTGATGAACCAGGCATTGGACGTTGAAGGAGCCATGTTCATCGATGCCAGTGTGTACGCTCGACGACAGGTGATCGGGCCGGGCAATGGCGACAAAGAAAATCATAATGACTTCAGCACCAATCAAAGAGATAGTGATAATCAGGAAATGGACTCTCAGGGGTCGGCTACTGGTGAAGATACTCAGGATCTCCGAAGCTTGGTTCTCGGTTATTCGACATCTTCCGCTTCCAGCGGCGAAAGCGGCAAGAGCGAGAGCCATTACGTGCCATTGCCGGGCAGCTTTGTGAACCATTTGATTGATCGTTATCCGAGAGGAAAAATCTTCCATATCGAGCAGGACGGCTCAATCGCATTGAGTTATGAAGGACTGGCAGACGATGTCAGCCAGGCATATATCTCGAAAGACAAAGGTATTGAAGCGGCACCACCCAATGCCCAAGCTATTGAATTGGAAAAGATGGAGATCGGTCACTTCCATAAAATCCTGCCTGAAGCACGATGCCTTGCAATATACCCGATTTGGGATTTCCAGCGCAGTCGATGGTTTAGCGTGAATCTGGTTTGGACCAACGATCCGGGTCGCGTTTTATCGGAGCCAAAGGACCTGACATATATGGCGGCTTTTAGCAACAGCGTCATGGCCGAGGTATCGCGCATGGATGTGGAAGCAGCCGACCGCGCCAAAGGAGATTTCATTTCGTCCATCTCCCACGAATTGCGCTCTCCCTTACATGGTGTTTTGGGTACTGTGGAGCTACTTCAGGAAACAGCCACTACCTATGCACAAAGAGGTTTGGTGGAAACTGTCTACAGCTGCGGACGAACCTTGCTTGACACCCTCAACCATCTGCTGGACTATGCTAAGATCAATACGCTCGCCGCACCAAGAGCCTCGATTCAGTCGCAGAACTTCCATGATGATGGCGATGGCGATAGCTCCCAGCCCAAGATGGCAGTCCGGGGAGTCGTCCAAGATGAGGATTTAAGCGCATTGGTGCAGGAGGTAGTGGAAGGTCTGCTCGCTGGTGCCGAATTTTATAATCGAGAGACGGACACTGGGCCCGAAATTTCCAGACGAAGCGTCAACCAGACTACCTTGACCTCCAGAAAAGGCACCAATAAAAGCCGAGTGATGACCATTGTGGACATTGAATGGCAGGATAACTGGTGTTACACCGTGTATGCCGGTGCTTGGCGTCGAGTCATCATGAACCTATTCGGCAATGCCCTGAAATATACGCAGGCAGGATACATTCGGCTGTTCATGAAGAGAGATTCCTTGACACTGGAGAAAAACAAATCGGTGCCCGCAGTGCGAATTACGATCAGCGACTCTGGCCGCGGCATGTCTCAAGACTTTATTCTTCACCACCTTTATACCGCCTTTGTTCAGGAGGATACCCAATCACCGGGCCTTGGAGTAGGTCTCCATCTGGTCCATCAAATTGTGAAGTCCTTGGGTGGAAAGATTGAATTCAAGAGCAAGATTGACCAGGGCACAGACGTTGATGTGATTCTTCCAAACACGAACCCTGCGTCTAGTTCTCTTTTAGAATCACCATACCATGAATTGCGAAGGAGGTTATCCGGCATGACAGTTTCTTTCTTCACGCGCAGTTCCCAGCGTGGCGAATTGGGCATAAAGCCGGAAGTATTTGATAACATTCGGTTTAGCCTGGGTCGAATGGTCAACGACTGGTTTGGGTTGACCGTTTTAGGTTCGCACGAACTTGAAACGCGGGCGGCTGACTTCTTGATCGTGACCGAATACGAATACCGAAAAATGGCGAGCGATCCAGCTGAATCCGATATTCGGAATTCTATTGAGTCGAGGAGTGGATTTCCCCTCATTGTTCTCAGTGAACGAGCTAGCAGCTGGAAGGTGGCCAAGGAGAATAATAAGGATCATGCGATCTTTTTGGCCCAACCGTAAGTTTGCCGCTCGCGAGATTGATTCTTTGCTAACCTGACGGCATACAGTGTAAGCCCCAAAACACTGGCGACTGCTTTGGAACATTGCTTGAAACCGCAAGACACGAGACAACATACTACAGGCGAAATTTCACCAAGGGAAGATAGCGAGTATGACGCAAAGGATCAGAGACTGGACGACGAAGAGCCTGAAGAACTTCAGCCAGACGAAGGGGCTATTATTCCACGTGAGCAAGGACCTGGAAAATCTTCCGCGGAGGTGCTTCTTGTCGAAGATAATGCCGTTAATTTGAAGGTAAGTTTTGAATTTGGCTATTTGTCCAACCCCTGTGACGCGAACTAACATTTGCGCATTTAGATTCTTACGACGTGTGTAAAGAACTCTATGCTCGCCTACCAAACCGCGACCAACGGTCGCGACGCATTAGAAAAGTTCAAAACTGGAAGTTTCCACGCGATTGTTATGGGTAAGTCTCTTGAGATGACATGCTGGGAGGCCAATCTGATTGATCGTGTGTAGACATCTCTATGCCCGTGATGGACGGTCTCTCCGCGGCTAGAGCTATGCGAAAATTTGAGAGGGCCAATGACCGTGCTCCCGCTACAATTATCATCTTAACGGCAGTTTTATCTTCTGAAAAACAGCAAGAAGCAGATATCAGCGGCGTGGACGTGTTTCTCACTAAACCTACCCCGCTGAAGCAGCTGAGCCAGATGCTTCGCAATTTGCCACATGGGAATTGAGCCGGTGAGACCAAGTGAGGTGTACTTGTAAACGAAATCGGTTTCTGTCAGCTGACCCTGAGTGGTCAACTATCTGTTTAATTTTGGCCCTATAGTAGACAGAACGGTGTGCTTACTCGGTTCTCTGGATGTCTTTTTCCCCGATACTTGTCTCGGATGCTTGCTCTTTATTTCTATCTGCTATGCCTAGTCCCCAGTCTTCGTAGGTTCCCTTGACAGTACCTTCAGCTCATAAATGGCACTATGTGGATGGTCAAGCTTATAATTATTGCTCACGCACTGTACATGAGACATATATTTTTGCGAAGCGTATGCAAACTTAACACAGCCACCATGGTATTTTGAATTTTCTTACAAAATGATCCAATTATTCTAGTAAATATCGATTATAAGTATTATGTAGCTCAGAATTTAGAGCAATGTTAGTAGAGTCCTAGTAATCAATATTTTTCTCGAATTTTAAGCGACTATGAAAATAGAATAAAAAAATGAGAAAAGGTGTTTTCGCTAAAACTAGCCCCGCTAGCTCAGTTGGCTGTTCGTCTACCCTACTGAATCCGTGTATGAACCTTACTAATAATTTCCTAGAGAGCGCCAGACTTTTAAAGAAAGGCATCTGGATGTCAGGAGTTCGAGCCTCCTGCGGGGCGATTCTTTTTTTCCCCATTTCATTTTCTTTGTATCCTTTCTTTTTCATCACGTACCTAATAATTATATATATTTTTTCTTTTCTTTTTTTTTTTTTAAAAAAAAAGACTTAGTTAGCCGGACTACTAGCCTTCCCCTTAATTCCAAGGAATTTTTAAGAGCACCTCAACCGAGACGGATGGTGCGCCTATCGTCGGCCACCTGCAACCGGAAGCGGTAAACAACTCGCGGGGCACCCCTCTCTGTCCAGCCAAACGCAAATCCCTCTGCAACACCTAAACTAAAATGACTAGCGATACTTCATGGGAGCTGGAGGAGGGCATCCCTCAGTTTGAGGACCCATTCATCCAGCAGTATCTAAAAGGACGCGACGCCCTTATCGCGGAAGAACAGAAGAGACGTCATGGTACGAACACATCCAATCTCCCGCCGAAGAACTGGCAGACTGAACTTCCTCCCCAGATGCAACATTTCGCAAGACTCTTTCACCGATTGCCGCCCGCGCATGTAGAATCGTTTCCCAGATTCGCTCCCGCGAACAGCATCAAGTGTGGACCACGGGACTCGACGATGAAACCGCGCATCAGTCAGATGAAATCCTCTATCCGGGCGTCATGTTCCACCATGCCAAAGGCCGCATGGAAAAGACAGATTTGTGGAAAATCGTGGAGAAGATGCCCAAAGGATCTCTTCTACATGCGCATATGGATGCCATGTTCGATATCGACTTTTTGATCGACCAGGCCTTTTGCACCCCGGGGATCCACATGTCCGCACCTCAGCCGCTACTAACACCGCATGATTATGACGCTGCGCCCGTATTCTTCCAATTCTCATCTCAGCCCAGTGAAGCATCCAAAGATAAGCCTGCTGTCTGGTCGGAGGCGTACGAGCCCTCGTCATTGATTCCGATTCAAGCAGCCGCGGATTCGTTCCCTAAACACGGCGAGGCCGGATTCCGAGAATGGTTGAAGAGCCGGTGTATGTTGATGCCGGAGCATTCGTACCACCACTACCACGGAGTTGACGCGATCTGGGCAATTTTCACCAAGGCTTTCCCCGTAATCAATTCCATTCTCATGTACGAGCCGATTTTCCGTGCGTGCTTCCGTCGCATGTTGGGACAGCTCACCGCAGATGGGATTAGATATGTGGAATTCCGCATCGCGTTTGTCTTCCAATACAGGAAAGAAGGACAAGAGACGGTAGAAGAAGACTACCACGAGTGGTGCAGAGTCGTGGAGGAAGAGGTGGAAAATTTCAAAGCGACTGAAGAAGGAAAGAGTTTCTACGAAGTGCGGATTATCTGGACGACCCTACGAAGGCTGCCAAACAAGGATATTGTTGAGAATATGAAGCAGTGCATCGTATCCAAGATGGATTTCCCTGCTCTGATTAGTGGCTTTGACTTGGTCGGACAAGAGGACCAGGGCAGAACTCTTGTGGATCTTGTGCCACTGCTATTCTGGTTCCGAAAGACGTGTGCAGAGGAACAGGTTGACATTCCTTTCTTCTTTCATGCCGGTGAATGTTTGGGCGATGGCGACTCTACCGACCAAAATCTCTTCGATGCCATCCTGCTGGGCACCCGACGGATTGGACACGGGTTCTCTCTTTACAAACACCCGCTACTCATTGAGCTTGTCAAAGAGAAGAAGATTATGGTCGAATGCTGTCCCATCTCCAACGAAATCCTCCGGCTGGCAAGCTCCATCAAGACTCACCCGCTGCCCGCGCTGCTGGCCAGAGGTGTGCCCGTCTCGCTCTGCAATGATGACCCTGCCATCCTTGGTCATGGTAGAAATGGATTGACCCACGATTTTTGGCAGACATTGCAGGGGTTGGAAAATGTCGATCTTGTGGGCCTGGCGATGATGGTCCAGAACTCTATCCAGTGGAGCTGTTACGAGGATCAGTCAACAGCCGAATGGAAACATGATGTCGAAGAGAGCATCCTAGGGCAGGGTCTGAAAGCGACGCGTCTGCGCGAATGGTGGTCGGACTTTGAGAAGTTCTGCGAGTGGGTGGTCTTGGAGTTTGCCGAGTTTGACGAGGACGATTGAAGGTGCATCTGAGCAGAAGTCAGCTTTCTTTTAATATATGCCGAATGAAACAACAAGTTGTGAATCACGTAAAGCATCTAGAGACACGGCGTGTAAAAGAGTGCAAAATTGAGGCACGTTGGTGTGTGTTGGTGTGTTGGCAGGGGCCCGCCAACCTTCCGCCTGACTCGGAATCACTTATCGCGCCTTTATCAGGTGCCTCCTGCTCCGCACGTCATCGTCAACGTCCCTCCCCCAACTCCCTCTTCCCGAGGGCTTGCGCTCTTTCTTTCTCTGACGATTGTTATCATGTTCCTCCTTGCTTGCGTATGATCGAGCCATCTGCTCTCTCAAGATGGCGTACTTCTTGCCATCGTTCTTTCAGAAGCGACTGCTTAAATATGCCTTATCTCGTCTGGGCCTCGTCGATACGGAGGCGCTGGATCCGGACAGCTTGGGAATCCGTTTCGGACAGAGAAGCACGGTGGAGTTGCGAGATATTGGCCTGAAGCTAGAGGTGAGTGTTGTGGCGACGACCCTGGGGACGCGGGGCAGTCTGCGGCTCTTTCCAAGCTGCCAAGCGATGCATACTGACATTCAGACGCGTTTTCAATAGAAACTTGCGACTCTTCTTCATCTACCTCCAACGTGCGAGCTTATCGCTGCGCGAATACAGTTCCTTCGGATCACCGTTCCCGCCGACATATACAGTAGTGGCATCGTCTGCGAAGCCAGCGGTATCAACTTGCATCTTCGATTGCTATCGGACGAACCAGCCAAAGGAAAACATGCAAGGCCAAAACCCCGTCCCAGCACCGTATCGGGCACTTCGGGCCCCGGTGTTCAGGTCCTACCCACGCCGTCCAACCTCGCCGAGTCGTTCTTAGAGGCCGAGCCTAAGGAGGAGAAAGAGGAACTACAAGCCGCAATCTCATCACAATCTCACATCCTACAAAAGTCTCCTTCATTTACCGATGAAGAGGACGATGAGCTTGGGCTGGGAAGTGATAGTCTTTCGTTGCCGAGTTTTGTTGCAGCCTTCCTGAAAGGCGTGGCCGACCGGCTCCAACTCAAGATCAGTGACACCGTTGTGCGGTTGGATATGGAGCTGAAACAAGATGGCCCATCCAAGAGACAGCCCGAAGATAAGCCGGATCTTGTCGCGGGCTTGTTGAGCGTACGCAAGATCGACGTACATGGGGTATCAGAATTCACTGCTGGCCCAGGTGAAGCAACACCTTTCCGAGAGGGCAAGAGGATGGTATCTATCGATGGTATCAATTTCGATCTCGTATCGGACCCGGTTGTATTCTCGAACTATTCGCGGTTTACCTCTCCCGCCTCTCCGACAACCACAATGCAGTCGAAGGAAAGCCATCCATCAAGCAGAGCGCCCTCACCTCATCCGTTGGATTCATCTGGCTCTAACCATGGCCTTGCTATGACGCAGTCCACAATTTTCGGGCCCTCTATGCAGTTTGGTCATGCAAGTGCCATCGATCATCATGGGATGGGGGTTTCTGCAATCTCTCACGGTGGTCGGTTTTCCGACGCAGACTCCGAACCGGAGAGTAGGAACCATCGCTACCTCGAAGACTCCCAGGTATTTGGGGACGATCCATTCCAAGACAATGCGGGATATTTAGATTCGGTGATCGATACCCAATTTGACGACTTTGACGACGAACAATCCGCATCAATGCAATCACAAAGACACCCTATGGCAGGAAGTACCGATAATGTTTCTCACCAGAGCCTCTTGTTGCGGCCCAGTGGAATAGTGGCGGAGCACGAGGATTCCGAACATGACGAAGGAGGCGCGATGTCGCTTGAGAGTACCCAGGGGTTGCAGATTAATGAACCACAGCGTGAAAACCAAATTTACCCTGAGGCGAATGTTTCTGCACACTCTAGTCCATATTCCAATCACCTTGATGATCCTTTTATACCGCAAATGGGTGCTTCGCAGCATCTATCACAGGCGTTTGCACCGCTCTCCGGATCTGACAGCGCAACTTCAGGATCTGCAACTCCTGATGCAGACCTCATGGAGTCAAAGTACTTTTCGCACGACGAAGCTCAGAGCTTATACATGAGTGCTATCAGTCAGGGAAACGGCGGAAGCTTCATTCCGAACATGCCTGGAGCTTGGGACTCATTTGCCCCTAGCAAATCATCAGCAAGCGCTTCCGCGAATCTAACAGAAAGGCCCGATCCGACTGAAGACACTCATCCGGGTCGAGAAAGTCTTGACGAAGCTTCTGCTTCCACTCCAAAGTTGGCTGGCCAATCTGAATCTTATTTTGGCGACCACCAATCTTTCAAAAGCAGTCAAGCTCAGTCCCAGTCTGCATCCACTGACAAAGCTTCTACTCCACCATCACCTACTCTGCACAGAATGAGTGAAATGCGAAAACCCATGCTCAGCATTGACAAAATTCTCCTTTGGTTGCCATCTACATCCGAAGAGACTGTCACCTCCGAGCATGCATCGCCGAAAATGAACAAAGCAGACACTAATACAAAGGACTCAGAGCCTGGACTGAACGAGTCCATAGTCGACGAAAGCATGTTTGCTTCCAAGGCCTACGCTTCCACTAGGTTCCCAAGAGGTACAAGCGACCCCCATGATTTAACCGAAGAGGATCGTACGGAAAAGCAGCAGCATACAATTGGTAGCAAACTGCAGGAGCTTGAAGTGGAGGTCTCCACGGTCGTGATCCACTTCGACATTGCGACAGGCTGGCTTCTGACCAAAGCATGTCAGAAGGTGATGCAGGTTGTTCCTCAAGGAGGTCAATATACGAAGCAGCCTCCCCCGGATCAAGCATCTCTTCAAACATCCTTGCATCTCGTCGTTCACCAGCTTTCTGTCAAGTTCATTGAGCACGTGGCAGGGACTGCCCATTCTCCCGGAAATGACGGTATCCATTTGGCTCCGCCATATCATTCCATGGAGGACATTGTCATTCAGATTACAGCGTCGGGTTTGAAAGCTCGGGCTGTGGCAGATAAAAGGCGGAACAATCTGAAACTCGATATCTCGAAGTTTAAGATTGGGCTTGCCTCTGATGACCTGCTCTCGTTCAACGAGTCCTTGAAGATGCGCGAATCTACTCGGGACATTATGACTTCTACTCCAGTTGACATCTCTTTATCATTAAGCAAGTCGTCCGACTCTGCCAAACTTGATATATCTACATTACCTCTGCACCTCAACCTCAACATTCAGCAACTAGAAGAGGTTCTGGGATGGATGGGTGGCCTGAGTACCATTTTGGAGCTGGGAACATCTATTTCCTCGGCAGCTACCATGAAAGGGGGATCGAAACCAACAAAGAAGCGCCCTCGTGGTGTTCATTTTGAGACACCGAACCCAGCACCTGACAAAGACAACTCAATCTCTACTCCTTGGAAGGCGAATGCTCGAGTGGGTGGTATCGTGCTGGATGTCGTCGGCGAAACTCATTATCTCAAACTCAGCACAAGCGCAGTCAAAGTTGTCAGCAGATATGAGGGCATTGGTGTCCAAATTGACAAGGCGGAATTGGCAGGTCCACTACCGCTCGATGACTCTGATAATGCGCCTGTCAAGGTTGCTCTGGATAACATCAGAGTCGAGTTACTCTCTGTGCCGAAGGAGAATGATATCGATCGTCTTCTGGCCTTGATCACACCGTCGAAGGACAAATATGATGACGATGACGATATCATGCTTGACACGCTCATACGACAGCGAAGACAAGGCTCTGTTCTTCGAACAAAGGTAGAAGTTATGGAGATATTCGTTTCAAACCCCAGTGGCCTTGCTCCCCTTTCGTCGCTTGCTGTTGAAATGAGCCGCTTGTCCAATGTCACGAAGTATCTTCCCGAAGACGACCGCCCTGGCATTCTCACTTTGACAAAGATTTGCGAACTTGACGTCAAAGTTCAAATTGGTGGAGAGGTTGGAAACATGAACGCCCGTTTGATGGATTTGGAAGCTGCTTGGATTAGCATGCCCTCCTTAATTGCGACTAAAATCGAAAGCATGACCATCATTCGAAAGACCAAGAACATCAATGAGGAACTCGTTGGTGAAGCTATACGCCCCGGAACCCAGAAGACACAACAGCCCATGTTCATGGCTCGATTCATTCCAGATGAATTGGATCCCACTTTTAAGATCAAGTTGCATCGCCTTCGTGTCGAGTATACGATTGCGTCGACCATGGCCTTCCTCGGACTAGGCCGGAACATAACAGGCGGAGAACTAGCTGGTGAGATGGCAAACTCCATTGCCAATCTCGCAGAGCACTCAGGTCGAGCAACAGATCCTTTAGTCTTTGCTGCATCAGCATCCGACGCCTCCGGCGCCTCCACAAAACCCACAAGGCTGACAGTTGTACTAAAAGACTGCGTTCTCGGGCTCAACCCTCGCAATTCACCATCAAAGGGCCTTGTAGTGCTGACGAATGCTAAGTTCGGTGGTGTATTGAATGGAGAGGAATCCTCGGAGGCCACACTTGACATCCGAAAATCTTCTGTCATGATCATCGACGACGTGGCCAACGATGGCTGCACGGACAACCTTCATCAGCGAACTTCAGCAGCTGTCCAGAATAACCAAGTCCAGGAATACATCGACAAGGGCTACGTGCCGGTCTCTACAATCTCCTCTACGACGGCTGTCGTCACAATGATGAAGCTGGCTGAGGACGGAACGAAATCGTTGGATGTTGAGCTTCGACCTGATTTGGTGATTCTCGAAACTTGCGCGGACTCCACGCAGACCCTTATCAGTATTTTGAATGGACTTCAACCTCCAACGCCGCCCAGCGTCGCTGTGAAGTATCGAACAGAGGTCATGCCTCTTCAGGACATGCTCGCCTCCTTCTCGGGAGATGCATTTCCAGCTGAACCCAGCTTACCTCCTGAGTTTGAAAGCGAGATAGAGCCAGTGGTCGAGGAACAGTCCTCAGAAGATCAATTGGGCGACGAACTTGAATATGTCAGCGATTTCGACCCGGGCAGTCAGGGTATAGAGACTATGAGGTCGAGCGGGGCCAATGATCTTCTCAACAGCTTCCATTCACAGTACCAGGTCTCGTCTAGCATCGTGGAGCTGGACTTTCAAGAGGACCACTTCGCCAAGCAGTCTGCCGTTGGAGGCACTGCACATCGATGGGACTCCACTCACAACACCTATGATCTTTCCAATGACACGAAGCTCCAGCGGAGCCCACTCCGAGTCAGAGTTCGAGAAATGCATATTATATGGAATCTCTTTGACGGATATGACTGGCAGCGTACCCGAGACACCATCTCAAAGGCTGTCAAGGATGTTGAGACCAAGGCCACCGAGCGACGTGCCCGAGCCTCGCGCATGGCACCTACCACCGAAGACGAAGAGGAGTCGGTCATTGGCGATTTTCTGTTCAACTCTATTTACATTGGCATTCCTGCAAATAAGGATCCGCGTGAACTCCATCGCGAGATCAACCGTGACATCGACGATCTCGCCAGCGAGACTGGAAGCTACGCGACATCGACAACGATAACCGGTGCTACCGGTCGACAGGGCCGGCCTACGTCCACAAGGGAGAAGAAACTGCGACTGCACCGGAGCAAGCATCACAAGATGACCTTGGAGCTCAGGAGCGTCTGCGCCGACTTGGTTGTCTTCCCGCCCGGATCAGAGGAGACACAGAGTTCCGTAGATGTGCGGGTAAAGGACCTCGAGATCTTCGATCATGTGCCTACATCGACATGGAAGAAGTTCGCTACCTACATGCATGAAGCGGGAGAGCGGGAGAGCGGGACCAGCATGGTCCATATCGAACTTCTCACTGTGAAGCCTGTGCCCGAGCTCGCTGCATCAGAGATTGTTCTCAAGGTACGTTATCCAATTATTTGCCCCCTGGATGTGACTGACGGCTTCCAAGGCCACTGTTTTGCCCCTCCGGCTTCACGTTGATCAAGATGCTCTGGATTTCATGAGCCGATTCTTCGAGTTCAGAGATGAATCCGTTGAAGAGTCTACTACGCCGGGCGACGTTCCATTCCTGCAGCGTGTAGAAGTCAGCGCCGTGCAAGTTAGGCTGGACTTTAAGCCGAAGAGAGTTGACTACGCCGGTCTCCGATCCGGTCGCACGACGGAGTTTATGAATTTCTTCGTGCTGGATGGCGCCGACATGGTCCTGCGACACGTTATCATCTACGGAGTCTCCGGGTTTGATAGGCTCGGCAACACGCTCAACGACATATGGATGCCCGATGTCAAGCGAAACCAGCTCCCCGGTGTCCTCGCGGGCCTTGCACCTATCCGGTCCTTGGTGAACGTGGGTGGGGGTGTGAGGGACCTCGTCCTAATTCCGATGCGCGAATACAAGAAAGACGGGCGAATCGTGCGCAGCATCCAGAAAGGAGCCTCGGCATTCGGCAAGACTACATCCAATGAGTTCGTGAAGCTGGGCGCCAAGCTGGCCATCGGCACTCAAACGGTCCTGCAGGGAATGGAGGACTTGTTGACGTCGCCCAACGCTTCCTCGGCGGCCTCTGAGGAGAATCGGGATGATGAGGAAGAGGCAAAGACGATCTCTCTCTATGCCGACCAGCCGATGGGCGTGGTCGCGGGCATCCGAGGCGCATACAGCAGTCTCGAACGCGATCTCCTCCTTGCCCGAGACGCAATTGTGGCGGTGCCCGGGGAAGTCGTCGAGAGCGGCAGCGCCAAAGCAGCCGCCAAAGCCGTGTGGAAACGTGCGCCGACCGTCGTCCTTCGGCCGGCGATCGGTGTTTCCAAGGCTGTAGGACAGACCCTGCTGGGTGCCGGGAATACCTTGGACCCGACCAATCGACGCAAAATGGAAGATGTAAGTGAATTTCTGACTGCCCCGATTTGATCTAGACTAACGACCCTCCAGAAATATAAGCGTCACTGAAAACGAAGATCTACGAGTCGGCTCAACGCTGTTTGATTCTTGATTTGCATGAGCCTGGAGATACACTGCTTGATTTTGCTGCGATGATACCACTCCGCTCCTTGATGGGATACGACAATGCATGTAAAACTTGCTAATGATTCGCATGATTTGGGCGTTGCCTTTTTTTTTTTCCCTAGTCTTTCTCTTGTTCGATATTTTCAGGCATGGATTTGTGTGATTAGCTGTGCTAGGTAGATTGAATCAGCTCAGCATGTCCATGCACGAGTCTGCGTATTCGCCACCTGCGCCCGGCATGTGAAACTACACAATTAAAGTTGTTCGTTGCCCGACGGCTATGGCCTCGAAGATCTTCCAGGGGTCTCGTCGCTTTGCATTCCCTTTTCATGCAGCCATGAATCATGGATTTCGCAAGGTACGGGACTGAGTTTCGGTCATGAAGGGACCCGAAGGGAATAACCATGGCTCGCACGCTCGGAATTGTCGGCAGAAATGGCCGGGCCCCGACGTTTCCCCCTCCGCCCGGTCATGTCCGACCGTGCCTTGATCTGGCTTGCGTTCGAATTATTTTCCGAAGTTCTGCCCTGCTCGATTTCGCAGATCTCATGTGGGTCAGACGAGATCTCACGCGCGGCCCTTCGAGACCGAGAACGTTTGAACGAAGATTTCAATGTCTTCACTCTCAGCGATCTAATCCCACTCCATCACGGATCATGGAAAGTTTCGCGATCCCCGTATGTGGGTTGTGTTGTCTGACAACAAGGGTACGGATTACGGAGCCTCTTGGAGGAGTGAATGGAGAATGTTTAGTCACTTCTTGATATCCTTGCACTTTGATTGTGTGGTTAGCCTTGGCCATTAGGCGCAGAAACCAACCATATGAAGTTGCCAGGTACAGCTTTTCGAGTAAATATAATCACTAGGATGCACCATGTGGTCGGATGTTATAAGTTCCCTGTTCCAATCATGTGGCTGCATAAAAGCATGGACAAACATCGGGCGTGAAGGGTACGATGCGTCGTCAACGCGTAATGTATTGCCAGCCCGGCCCTGCATTGCCACCGTGTCCAACCCTCTCGAGCATCGTCAGCCAACCAACGACCCCTCGGGGTTTCTGCCCGAGGGGTCGCCTTCTTTCAGCCCCAGCCTTAAAATGGCCACAGGTTAGTTCCGGCCACCGACTGGTCCCAAGTTGCCCGGCCGGAGTGGGCCGGGTTCATGTCAACGTTCTTCCATGGACTACGATTGGCCCCCCGGGAATCGGGAAGGTGTGCGACTAAGACAACTAGCATCACGCTAAGATCATGAGGAGGAGCAGGGCGATCGCTAGGGCCATCTGCATGTCATTCTATCGATCATTGTGATGCATCCAGCATGCCGGTACCTCTCCGCAGACTGCCCAGGGGTAAAAAGTCTGTCAGACCGACTTTTCGTCCACATTTTATGAATTGCCGAACGTGGCAGTGTGACGTCGACGAGTCGCACTACATTATTTAATACAAAGCGGCCACAATCGCATTCGAATTGCCTTTTGTGAAGTTCGACCCGCCGGTTCGCCCGCCCGCGACCCAGCGTTCCTGGGTTCCAGACCTCGCCTCCCCTGTGGACCGTTGTGGATATCCGAGGGAAAAAAAAGATCTTGTTTAGCTCCCACCCCCCCCGGGTCCAACGTCTTTATAATACTCTCTTTTTCTCGGGGTCTGGTACCTTGCAATTTTGTGTTGAATTTGATTAGCCGATCTTTTGTCCCTTGCAGTTGGTCCGTTCTGACGAATCAGATATAAAACATCCGGGCGTTGGATTGATCTCCCGATCGCCGTCTACAAGAGATATGTCAATTCACTAAGGTTCGATCTGGAGACGAACCCCTCAAATCACTGCAGTCTTGAGCGGGCCGCTTCGCACCATGCACGAATACACGGGTTATGCTGCCGACCCCAGCGGGGGCTGGCGCGACGAGCTGCCGGATGGCTCGCTAGTATGCTCTCGATGTCTCGAAATTCACCCCGTTCATGCATCCTGCACTCCTTCGCCCCTACCAGATGCGGTGTCACC
Organism: Penicillium sp. S103-07; assembly: GCA_037042055.1. Taxonomy (NCBI): domain Eukaryota; kingdom Fungi; phylum Ascomycota; class Eurotiomycetes; order Eurotiales; family Aspergillaceae; genus Penicillium; species Penicillium sp. S103-07. Next base: position 61,796 of record JAXQJQ010000054.1, read on the forward strand.
TCCCCCTCGTCTGAAGTCGGGAATCACTGGTTCCTTGTCTCTCCATGATTACCGAAAGTATCTCTCCCAGGAGTGCATCGACGATCCCGTCGATCGGTCAGAGAAAAGCCTCAAGCGCAAGACTGCAACATCGAATTTGAATCGTCCACCGCCGCTTTCTGCTGTTCCTTCTTGTGCGGTCTCGGTGTCCTCCGCGGCGTCCAGTCCTCCGCCTCTGTCGCCTTCCTGCTCTCATAGTATCATCTCCCAGCGGAGCGAACAGGAGCTCGAGTGTCTAGAGCAACCCTCTGGTTCGTTCTGCCTTTGAGTCTCGTTAGACAAAAGCAAAGCACTGACCCTGCTGCAGCTCCTCCCCAAGGCCCACGAGATTTCCTTGTCTCGGAACGCCTGATTCGTCCTAGACCGAACAGGAAGCGATTGGTGAGTGGCCTGAAACATTAATAAACACTCTTTCCCACCTCTCCTAACGACGTCTTCTAGAATACCTTCCGTGAGAAGCACCAGAAAAACGTTCAGGCTCGGGACCAGGCTCAACGTTTGCCTCAAACAAGTCCTCAGACATCCGACCCGATGCTGGCCAACACGCAGGCCGTTGCCACCATCTCGCATGGCGGGGCCTCCTTCGAGATTCTCAATCCGCGCAAGTCGCTGGATATTGCGAGGATTGTCTCCTTCATCGAGGATGTCGACGGCTGCTCGTTGCCTCCCTTTGATCCTATCCGGGACTCCAAGGTCTCCGCCACCACTGTGGACTTGGGATTGGACCGATGCTCCCTCTCTCAATTCACTGATGCTTCCTTGCCATCCCACTACTCTTCGCAATCCCTATACACTCCTTTAACGGGATTCTCCACGCCCAAGCGGCAAACTACCGATATGCCCTCCTCGTCACCTGGTGTGCTCGGGCGAGTTCGCTCCCTCTCCGACTACTCTATCCACGAACACAACCACTGGGATCAGAACCAGCAAAATGAAAACGAGCTACACGAAGAAATGTATCCCGATCTGATCGGGGACTCCCCGAACCAACAAATGGCTTCGATCTCCGAGCGTCTCGAGGAACAAGACGACGACAACGATGAACGACAACGTGAACCCTCTCGGTCACCATCCTCCCAAAAGTCATTCTACTCCGACGATGACAGTGACATCGGCGAGCCAGGATCCCCCGTCTACGCAAATGGCGAGTGGGCCCAGGTTGACGAGCGCGACCGCGGCATCTTCTTCGACGAACCCTCCTCCCCCTACGGCATCTACCACGAAAACACAATGCCCGACTACACCTACCCCAAACCTCACAACCCTTACGATCTCATCTCTCTCGACCCCCATGTCCAATCCGTGCTGGCCGCGGCCAACGCCGAGGACATGGGACTGCGCGGACATCCCGCTCGTGCCCTAGATGACTTGCAGCGCAAGTCGAACGGAAAGGTCGATGACCGGAAACAGTCTTTTTCGCAGAGGAAAAGGCTGCGGAAGTTCTTCAGCTGGCGGTCTGGGAACTGATTGGATCTTTGATGAGGTCTGATACGATATGATGATGGATATGTGGCGAACCTTTTTCTTTTCCCTTTTCCTTTGGTTTCCTATTCTCTTCTTCTTCGCCCCCCTTTTTCTCTTCTCTTCTTCCTTGTATTTTTTATACCTTTTTTCTTTATATCTTTCTATTTTCTTGAGTCCGAGACTCTGTTTCATTATTAAATATCTCGAATCTGATACACGGGGATGTCAATCCTCCGCCTTCTTCTGTCAATGTTTTCCCTTACGATATCCAACGTTACAATAAGCGTAATTCGTCACAAAGGCAATACATAGATATACAGGCACTGGTAAAACGAACCAGTGGTAGACAGTAGAAGGCCTTGCATACCTGGACAGGAGTGATTCCGGGGCAAGCGTGCAAATCAAACCAATCTAGCCTAGCGTAACACATACCGATTGAACTTCAAGCCCAAGCTACGATGGCCTAATGGATAGATAATGCCTCGGCTGGATTGCATCAGAACGGCTTCCCTGCATCAGTCTTGGCATGAACACCCCAAAAGACAGTATAGCACTCAAAAAAGACGATAATGCACATATTCGTCTTCTGAAGTCTATCCCTTATCAGTTCAAATCTATATTCAGGATAAGACAATTAGAAGTCGTCTCAAACGAGGTGGGAATCCAACCGGAAGACCATGTGGAACATGGATCAAATTCCTGACTTGCGTAAAGACTGGACTGCGCTCTAAATGGGCCACTTTACGTTGCATTCGACACGTATCTGTCAATATAAGAGCCGAGGTACGGCTCGCCCTTGGAAATTCTTTCTAAATTGGGTATCAATCAAATTCTAGTATATACATAAAGACAGAACGCCAGTCTCATGAAATGGATTTAAGACCGCTCCACAACAGATGCCAGCGCCGCGCTGACCATACTCTTGCGGCGAAGTCCCTGCTCCCCCCGTTTAGAGGATTCTCGGCCGGTGTGAGAAGGATACTGGTTCTTCTCTATCCGGCGAGACTGCGCTGGCCCGGCTGTGCTCTTCCTTCGCCCACGGGCCTCGGATGAGTAGGAATCAGGCCCGAACCGGCTGCGGTGCGGCGTGAGTGCTCTTCGGCGCGGCGATGACCGTGGCGGCATGGAACTGGGGTGGCAATCGTCTTCGCCCGGGACGTCCGGTCCAAGCCCGTAGGGTTCCTCGGACATGACCGTTCGACGAATGGCTTCAATTTCACCCTCGTCACATTGCAATTGCGAAATTTGTTGCCTTTGCATCCGGATAGTTCGATGGTCTGGCTGCTTGTGGTTGAAGTTCGAAATCTCCGCGCTGTCTAGAGAGGGGAGATCGGGTGGGATAGATGTCGGGCTTGGATTTGAGCCCAAGGATGGTGAGGAGTCGTAATGTCCATCGTCGTCGTGGTCTGTGTCCGGTGGTGTAAGGACATATCCAGAGTAGCGGTTACGCACTCGGCTTCCGTCGTGCGCTAGGCGCCCCTGTTCAGGGAGTCGCTCGTCTTTCGGGCCCTGGAGGGTATGTTCATGCAGTTTCTGCGTGAGGGTTGAAATGGAAAGACGCTTCTGTTCGTAAGGGAAAGGCACTGAGGTCGGAGGCTGCTGCTGCGAGCGAAAGTAGGAGGATCTCGAGTGAGAGAGTGTGCGGAACCGGTGTGAGGGCGATGGGCAGCGCGACGACATCGGCGAGATCAGCGTGCTATCGCAGTCCACCATGAGCCGATCCTCTGCATCGATTGCTAGACGAGCCGGCTGCGAGGAGGGCGACGAGAAGGAAAAGTCCTCGAACATGATGTTGCAAACGCTCGAGGAGGTCGGTCTCGAGGAGGATTGGGGATGGTGGTTCGGAGGGTTAGCCTGCGCCCGATTCTGTGCAAGGAACCTTCTATACACTAATCGAGGCAAGGCAGAGAGATATATCACACCGGACGGGAAATTCGGGCGATTTGCCGCTGCGAAAATTCTTGTCCGGTCGACCAGTGGTTGATGGGAGGCGACGCCACGTGATCCGCGACTCTGTGGAGGCCAACACTATTATCGTAGTGCGTTTCCCTTTCAAATGTGATGTTTATTATTGATATTTGAACAGCGATAGTTTTGTAAAATAATGGAGTGGAATTAGGTATACGAATGATCAAGGTGAGGCTCAATCCCGCGACACGCCGTCCCTGCCGCAGATCGACTCAAACACCCCCACAGTCTGCTCCCACACTAATTTGCCAGTTTCATTCTTGCGATAATCCTGCAAGACCTTCTGATTCCCAGCAGTAGACCCGTCCCAATTCAAAAGATACGCCCCGCTGCCCTTGGCTCCATCAGCACCGGGCGCAACGTCGCCGCCACCATTGGAGGCCCGCGGTGGGAACCGCGGGCTAGTTGCGGCATATAGATGCCGATCACCGCTCTCGTTCAGAGGCACCATCCAGGGTTTGGCGAGAACAAACATGGCGTTCATTGCAACCCGGGTAATGGTTCCGTATTCACGCATGAGGCCGGTCTTGACGAGTCCGGGGTAGGCATGGACAAAAGATACCTCCGGATGAGAAACGGCGAGTTCCTGCATCGATAGGGATGTCATGGTGATAGCGTGCTTCGCAGCGTTGCGGAGCGAGTAAGTCGTCTTTAGAGATAAATCGTCCAAGTTTATCGGAGATTCTCCGCCGGCCTCGAGAACTGAGACGACGCTGGCCAGATTGCGACGCAGCCCGGGTTTGGCTGGGGCTGAATCCTCGGCCACCGTTCCTGCTTTGGTCAACTGCGGCAGAAAATTGTTGATGAAACGCATTCGGGAATAGTAATGCAGGCTGAGCTTCTTGTCAAGTCCCTCGTCAGTTTCTAGCGGCTGTTAGTAGATGCCCATGGATTTGAGGATTTCAAAGTCGCCGTACCATCCCGTCCCTTGGTAGTCAAAATTCCAGCACTCAGGAAAAGAAGGTTAATCTTCTCTTCCTTGCCCTGAATATCCTTGCATGCTTCATCCACACTTTGCAACCGTGCAGCGTCGCACTTGACGAAACTTAGCTGTCCCTCCGGGTTAAGCTGACGCAACTCCTCGATGATCTTGGATGCCTGAGCTTCATTACGCCCGACTAGGAATACCCGTGGGGATAGCGTGTCTCGCACAAACGCCCGAGCGGTTGCTTCGCCGATCCCGCTGGTTCCGCCGACTTGAAGCATCCATGTCAGTAAACCGACGCCCAAAGCACGTAACCATCAGGGATGGGAGTGGGAGATAGTACCGAAGACGGCCACCAGATTCGGGCCGTAGTCTTTCAGACTGGCGTTGTTCTTGTGTACCTCATCGAGTGACACCATCTTGTGTTGCTTGGCGGTGGTGTAATGTCAAATCTGTTGAACACCAATGGCCTATGGCCCAGTCACATGACCCGATGATTCGATTCAAGGGAGTTCAGAGAAGTTATTTCTATTGCATCCATCGAGCAATTCCCACTGCGGGCTTTTTGTATTGAGCGGGATTGCCACCAGGCTACGGTGCTGACGTTGATGCTGACACCGGCGTAACGGGATTAGGATATAAAGACCCACATGTCCGTGAGATATATCAAAGTAATGCAGGCGATATCGATCAAACGTGACTGGTATCTCCAAGCCCATGCGAAAACCCGAGACCACTCCTTGCAAACGCCAGGGTAAAAAATTCCAATTCCCCTTTTATCAACACCATATCGATTCAGAAAGAGGCGTTCCTGATTGAACCTTGATGTTTATTAGCGATGTTCTTATCGGTTCGCTCCCCGCATCCGCCTTCGGAGCGACCGTCGAGAACCCCCCGTTAATTATTACTCAACTTCTCCCGCGCGCCTCCAACTTCTCCTTCGACACAATTCTCTAGAACGACCATCATGGCAGCCTTTCTGAAGAAGCCCCTGAAGCTGGCTCTAGTCCAACTTGCCTCTGGTATTCGATCCAACCGACCCTTGGTGCAATTTCCGACTGACGCATGAGCAGGCGCGGACAAGGCCGTTAACCTTTCTCATGCCCGGAGCAAGGTCCTTGAGGCCGCACAGGCCGGCGCACGCCTGATCGTCCTTCCCGAATGCTTCAACTCTCCCTACGGCACTCAATACTTCCCCAAATACGCCGAGACCCTTCAACCTTCTCCGCCGACGAAGGAACAATCACCCTCGTTCCATGCGCTATCGGCGATCGCCGCCGAGGCAAAAGCATACTTGATCGGTGGCAGTATTCCCGAGTTGGAGGTGGAGAGCAAGAAATACTACAACACGTCGCTGGTCTTTTCGCCAACGGGGGCCTTGATTGGAACCCACCGCAAGACGCACATGTTCGACATCGATATCCCGGGCAAGATCAAGTTCAAGGAAAGTGATGTGCTGTCTCCAGGCAATGAATTGACGGTGATTGATCTGCCGGAATACGGCAAGATTGGGTTGGCGATCTGTTACGACATTCGATTCCCCGAGTCGGCCATGATCGCAGCCCGCAAGGGCGCTTTCCTACTGGTTTACCCGGGCGCATTCAACACTGTCACCGGGCCTCTTCACTGGTCGCTCCTGGGACGTGCTCGTGCTGTTGACAACCAGACCTACGTGGCTTTGTGCAGCCCGTCGCGCGACCTCGAGTCAACCTATCATGCCTATGGTCACAGTATGATCGTGGACCCCAGTGCGAAAGTCCTGACCGAGGCCGAGGAGAAGGAGACCACGATATATGCGGATCTCGACAACGATACCATTGTTGACACTCGCAATGGTGTTCCGATCTATACCCAGCGCCGGTTCGACGTTTACCCTGACGTCAGTGGAGAGAGCTCGAAATAGGGGGGACATAAACGATAGCATAATCATCTCATGCCAATGCGGCAATTGAATACAATACTGTATAGACATAGAACGAGGTGAAAACCGGTTCGAAGTAGAAACGAGTTGGGAGGGAATCTTATTGTGGCCTTGATGCCTTGTGGCCCTCGGGACCGAATTGCTGCCTCAGGCCTCAACAGTCAATTGCTGAGTCACGCCACCCACCAATCACGGGGCGCCCACACGATAAGCGAGCCACACTCATCCACGGGCCACAAATTCGGTCACATTCGTGATTTTCTTCATCGACCCAATCCGCCCACAGTCGCCGACCCCAACAGTCAGTCTTTTCCACCGATTAAACTCTCCTGAACACCGTCTGACACGCAGCAGAGATGTCCAACGTCAAATCTGGCAAGCAGCGTTCGGCTATCGCCGACGTGGTGTCGCGCGAGTACACCATCAACCTCCACAAGCGCGTATGTTGAAAACCCCAATCTCACTCGAGTCCCCCCTTACCTGCGACGAATTGGAAAACGGTGGAGGCAAAACTGGACAGAGAACACACAATCCTGAAACATGGAACTTTTTCTTTTGTGTGTGTGCGTGGGAAGTGGAACTGGGACGTAAAAAATCCCTCGACCGCCTCGCCCTCGAACAGCCGTGGGCAACCACGGCTAAAAGTCGTCACTCGTGACGGCTCGACAGCTGCAGATTCTCCGGAGTTTTGCAGTTGGCATACACCTCCCAACGGGGAACAAAAGAAGAAGAATTAGTTTGATGAAGTCCACCTCTATGGCCGATCCAGAACATCGCAGAGTCCCGACTCTATCAGATGGCATTCGGACGGAAGACTAATTACGACTTCTTTCGGAATACAGACCCACGGTGTCAGCTTCAAGAAGCGTGCTCCCCGTGCCATCAAGGAGATCCGCGCCTTTGCCGAGCAGGCCATGGTAAGTCTTTTACTCTCCCGGTGCACGCCGGAATGATCTAGCTAACAATGTACACAGGGTACCAAGGACGTCCGCCTCGACCCCGCCCTCAACAAGAAGGTCTGGGAGGCCGGTATCAAGGGTGTCCCCTTCCGTCTCCGTGTTCGCATCTCCCGCAAGCGTAACGACGAGGAGGGTGCCAAGGAGCGTCTGTACTCCCACGTCCAGGCCGTCAACGTCAAGAACCCCAAGGGTCTGCACACCGCTACCGTCGATGACGCGTAAGTGTGTTGACTATATCGATATCTTTGCTTCCATGATTCCATGTTACACTTGGGGTTCGGTCGGGGCTTTTTCAAAATAAAATACCTTTTTACCCATGCCTTGGTTCTATTTGTAGTCTTCATCCGTAGTTTGTCTTGGGACTGTCGTACTTCCAGTACCGGGGATTTTGGGAATCGACCTGGCTGTCAGCGACAGCGAGGTGGAAGTGCCATTAGGCCCATATGCTGGACCAGGTCGAGTCGAGCTCGGATAACAGAAATTCGAAACATGATTCACAATTCCATTTCAAAAACACGGGTCTGAACCGGGATATTATGAACCGGGCACATGTCCGCGAGAAGGTCCATATCTGGCACCCGGTACAACCTCTCCGTAATCACCGGTGAGGACAGAGGGTCATGCCTGGCCTTTGGGTCTGTCATCAGTAGTGTCTTTGCATACTTGGAGGACGGAGTGTCCGGTGTGACCATACAGAGAAACTGATGGCTTTGACCGATTCATCATCCATGGGAGACGATGGTCGAAACTGCTTCAGATACATTGATCCAAATATTTAGGTAGTGGAAGAAATGTAGAGGAAATACTGCGCGGAACCCATCAAATATCACAAGTTGGATATAAAAAAAAAGGAAGGAAATGGAGAGGGAAAGCCAAATACAGAACCAGACTGCTCTGAGCAAGGCTCTTTGGCAAAGAGCACGACGCAGAGGTTTAATGCAACATCTAATCACTTTGGGTGCGCTTCAATGCAAGATATAGTATGGAATTGTAGCCCTTGGAATGTTTATAGTAACGAGTACACAGACATGAGAATTGAAGGGGAATTAGGAAAAGGCTTGGATGCACCGATCGACGCTTTTGCCGAAAGTAATTTAGCAAAAATGCAAATAAAAACACAAAATGTAGAACTCCATCAATGTTGTATCGTACAGTTGGGGTGGATAAAGAAAATAAAAGAAGCTTCCTCACACGAAGTTTGCAACACCATACCCTGCCTGTACCGTCATGATCGTCATTTCAACCCGACCTTAGTTCTTGAGTTCCTGGATCTTGTTGTAAAGACCCTCAATGGATTCGGCCTTGACACGGATGGCCCAGTGTTCAGGCTTGCCGTCGGGTTGTGGGACCATGCACTGCACGCTGTTGTTCATCTTCGCATAGTCAAGCTCCTTCTGGAGGTAGGTGTTCAGGATAACGTTTCCACCGGGATCACTGCGGAGGACAATGCGAGAGCGGCCAGTTTCGGGGTGCTTGAGGAGTCTAATGATGCCGGTGCCTTGAGAAGTCCAACCAGTGGCCAACTTGAATGCACGAGCCCGGCATTCAAATTCGACCTTTTCATCCTGTTCGCCATTGACTGCATTGGACAGGTCAAAGATAGCACCAGGGGCCGCCTCCTCATCAGGTGTCGCATCCCCAGAGGTGCCATTGGCGACGCTGGAGGCCTGGGTAGACACAGGAGTAGGCGCCGGGGATGCAGTTGAATCACCGAATTTAATGGGCATATTGGGTTTCCACGTATTGTCGGAGGGGGCGGAGTTTGTCTTCGCAAAACTGGAAGAGAACAGATTCGACGTGGCGCTAGGAGAATCCTTCTGCGGCGCCGGTGACCCGATTCGATCAAACAGACTGCGCCCAGCAGCAGCAGTCGGAGCCGGGATGGGTGTGTCCAAGCTTGACTTAGTGGTCTCAGAAACTTCAGACGCTTTGTTTCGCTTGGACTTGCGGGGAGAATCGTCCTCATCTCCGCTGGCCTCAGAAGCACGACGCTTGGGAGAGTTGCCCTTGGCCTCGTTGTCCGAGTCGTCGCTGTCCTTTGCATTATCGGACGGCTGTGGAGTTGCAGACAGACGACCGAAGATGTTCTGGGAGTTGGAGAGAGGGCGACTAGACGATTCAAAAATGGAAGTAGTAGATGGGGCAGGAGAAGCGGCAGTCAAGGGGGACTTTTCTGCAGGCTGAGAAGCACTGGCTCCAGAATCGGATGGAGATGGTTCATCAGCGTCGATAAACTTGAACCCTTCCCCAGGGACGAACACGGATTTCTTCGTTGAGGTGCCCTCAAGCTTGGCACGCTTTTCGCGTTGCTTCTCGGCATCTTTTCGTTCCCACTCTGCTTCATCGTCCTCATCCGAATCGAAATCTTCTGCCTTTCGTTTAGCCTTCTCTTTGGCCTCAGTTTCCTCTGCCTTCTTCTTGAACTGGTCCATGAAGTCGACCCCAGCAGAGCCGTTACCGAATTTTGGAACACCAAATGTAGCCTGAGCAGCTGCAGGCTTGGGATTGGCAAACATGTTGCCAGTCAACTTGGGCGCTGCAGGAGCAGAAGCACTTGGTGCCTTCTCGGCTGGGGTGGAGGCATTTCCAGTGGAGATATTCGCAAAAGGATTTTCCTTGGGAGCAGCCGGGCCATTCCCGGTGGAGAGAGAGGCAAAGGGGTTGGCTTTAGGCGCTGCAGCCGCAGAGCTCTTCGCCTGCAATGGCGCATCGGCCGACTGAGCCGGGCTGCTAGCAGGAGACGAGAAAGACTGCGAAAACAAACGCGCAGTGTTTGAAGAGTTAGCATCAGCTGTAACTGCTGGCTTTTGTGCGCTGGGAATTGACTTGACTGAGGGCACATCGCCTTTCAGCTTGACCGCACCCTTGGGTTTAAGAGGGGCACCCAGGCCTTGACGGGCCTTCAAGTAGAATAGGACCAGGTTGTCAAAAGCATCACTTCCAGGCTCGCACTGGAGCAGCTGCTGCTTGAAAAACTGATCAAGAGACTTGACTTTGAAGAACAACTCTGAAGTTACAGTTAATTCCTTGTTTGCACCGGCGGGAGAATCAAACTTCGGAAGTCGGGCCGCAGGATCCAAGGCAGAGTTAGCAGGAGAGCTGGTGGGGCCCGAAGTACCCAGCGAAGTTTGTGGCTGGTTGGATGCAGGAGCCGCAGTCTTTCCACCGAACAGGTTGCCAGGTGGCGGGCTCGAGGAGGGCTTGGCGGGGCTCGTGGTGGATTGCTCTGTAGCTGGCTTTGACGCGAAAAGACTGGGAGCCGCGGGAGGAGTAGGTTGAAGGTTTTTGGGCTCCGATGAAACAGGCGCAGGAGAAGTAGCACCGAAAAGAGACCCGAATGGGTTAGCACCTGCGGGTTTATCTTGTTCATCGACTGACTTCGGCGCAAACAAGTTCTGAGCAGGGGTAGATTGACTTTTCTCAGGCTCGGAGGACTTGGGTGTGGCAGAGTTGGCGCCGAAAAGAGACCCGAAGGGATTGGGGCTTGCGGGCTTCTCAGATCCTTGATCCACGGTTGGCTTGGGCGCGAACAAGCTTGGAGGAGCCGAAGGGGAGGACACCGCCTTTCCGGACTCGGAAGGCTGGGACGTGGTAGAATTTCCACCAAAGATGCCCTTAAAGGGCGAAGCATCGACAGGCTTTTCAGGAGCCAGATCCGTCGGTGCCTTCGGAGCGAATAGATTCGCGGCCTCGTTGGCAGGCTTCGCCGGGGACATGTTACCGAAGGTAGGCTGTGAGGAACCCCCACCACCGAAAAGATTTTTGAAAGGTTGCGCGTTGTTGGTAGCAGCAGTGTTTTGTTCAGATGCTGTCTTCGGAGCGAACGGATTGCTAGGCGCAGGAATTTCTGCGGCTGGCTTTGATGAGAAAATGTTATTCAAAGCAGGCTTGGGAGCATTCGCTTCGTCGGACTCCGAAGATGCTGGCTTGGGGGCGAATAGATTGCCGCCTGCAGGCTGAGAGGCAGGCGTTGATGAAAAGACGCTTGGGGTACTCGCTTTCTCAGGCTCTTGAGTAGATGCAGCGGGAGTTGTTCCAAAGAGTCCACCGAATGGCTTGGCCGGTGTTGTTTGAGTAGTCGATTGCGTACCAAAGGCTGGCTTAGCTGCGAAGCTCTCTGCTTTATCGCTGGAGGGCTTGTCAGTGGCCGGAGTGACATTCAAACCTCCGAATGGATTGCTGGCCGGTGCAGCAGCAGGCTTGGGTGAGAATAAATTCGAAGCCCCGGACGAGCCACCAAATAGGTTCTTTTGGGGCCCAGCGGAAGAGTTGCCACCAAAGGAAGGCGCCTTGGGCTTTGCGTCAGGCGACATCTGCATGGATTCTGAAGCAGAGTTCGCGGAGGAGCCTGTAGCTGCTTGTCCGAAGACAGGAGTGCTTGCCGGGGCGCTTGCATTCTGCTGTGCTCCAAAAAGGCCGTTCGAGAAAGATGACTGGGTTGTTGGCTGGGTACTAAATCCGCCAAAGCTCGTGGATGCGCCAGGTGTCGACTGGGGGGCAGGAGTGGCGGCGTTGAAGGAAAATGGGTTAGTCGATGGAGCAGAGCTGCCGAAGCCCGAGGACGAGAAGTTGAAACCGGTCGAGCCATTACCGCCGAAAGAGAACGGCGTCGATGCAGCCTGAGCTGGCTGAGTGGGTCCTGAGCTAGCTCCGGGGAAGCTCTGGCTCTGGGTCTGTCCGAAACTGAAACCAGTCGAGGGTGCGGAGTTGAATGAGGTGGATTGGAAAGCTGGCGCAGCTGGGCCAGAGGACAGGGACGAGAAGGCGCCACCGGAAGGCTGAGGCGGAGCTGCACCACCAGTTGGGGTGCCAGCTCGAGGACGACGGCGAACGTCCTTGATTCTGCCGAAGCAAATTTCCTCGTCAGTTTTCTTCTTACCCATCTCGAAAAAGCGGACGAAAATCGAAAGACGGAGTCGAAGAGGCATGAATACACCGAATACAGTTTCGAATAACGATTATGTTTGGATAACAGGAATGGAAACGGAAGACGTGTGGAGGAGGAGACGAAAAAGAAGAAGTGAGGATGGTGAAGAAGGGGAGTGGAATATCAGCATCACGAAACACGTCCACAACACGCTCTCGAATCGAAGTGAGAAGGGAAAGTAGCTCCCCATCAGCATAGGCTGCCACCCTCCCCAAACAACTGTCTCACATGAGATCGAAGCAGTCTCGAGGTGTGATATTCCACCATCAATTCCACGACCTTTTCCGCACACCTCAAAAAAAGAAGCTCACTTACTTTCTGCTCGCCATCTGGGCAGCCGTCGCCCGCTGAGGCTTTTCATCCGGAGTGCTCGACATCGCGAATGCGTTCTCGTCTTCTTTGGATCCTTGAGGACCTTGCGCCGTGCGTTTGGACATCTACGGCGTTATTGTCCACCTCGATACACCCAAAGCACTGAACTCGATGCTTGCGGGTAGCGGAGACGTTTCAACACCTGTTTCGGGGGCCGACAACGAAATATAATGCGAGGGTTCGATAACACACGATGCGGCGAGCCTCGGTCGTCGGCGTTGAGTGAAGTACTCGAGTACCTCACGCGTGGGGAGTTTTAGTCGCACGCGGCTCTTCGATACCCTGAATTAAAGCTCGGAGCGATACGTTTTTAGCCGCCACGGGAATCTCGTCTTTCGGTCAGAGAGCAAAAGTCAATTTGTCTCTGGGATACTCGAGGCGGTGGTTGGCGGTGTCTCGTTCCGTGACACGACCTTGTTCGCGACCCGTCGCGCAAGCTGACGACCACGGGTTCACCAGGGTCAAGACCGATAGAAGGGTGAGTATTAGGAGCTGTCTCTCCGATGGAAAAGCAGACTAATCGGATAGCCGGGGGAAGGGAGGATTGGTGTTGACCCTGGTATTTTTTTTGCGCGGAGTCTCTCGCGGACGCAAGAACACCACGGCGTGAAAAAATGCGGTCACGTGTGTCTTGGCATGACGGCAGCTCAAAACAGTCAGCTTCATCCTTCTCCTGCTGCATTCATGCTGGACGATAGCAGTCTCCTCCTTTCTTCGGAGGGTCATTTGCTGGGAATTAGCTGATGTCTATAAGGGACAGCGAAGCCAAATTTCCGACTGCTGGATAAACCCGACCATGACGTCGCCTGGAAGGAAAGTCCGTCTTAAACCCGTCTGATAAGTAGATGCTGGATCATGCACGGTGCACTCGGGGACTCGTTCGAGTGACAGGGGAAGAAACCAAAGTCCTTGATGATATGAGCTCATCCCACCCGTCTTGCTACTGTTCCGCATACGTTTTTGCGCGTCAACCTCAACTTTTAACGCCAACTCATATCGTTAACCGCCGGTTTCACGCTGTATCTCACTACAGGTTCCTTGCCTTTGCGGACTTTGAGAGAAAAAGATAGGCTTCATGTCGAAAGCCACAAGCGCCTACAGGGGCTCCCTGTGGCGTGGTAGGACCAGACAGGATTTCGGGTTGGAACTACGTGGCTGACTTCAAACTAGTGCCGGGACTTGAGTTAGGGAGGTTGATCTGGAACACTCGAATACATCGGTCAAGGTCACAGAGTACGGAGTATTCAGGGACCATTTAGGACTTTGGCTGAAGATTAACGTAGAGTTTATTTCTTCCTCGTGCCGGGGTCAAGGGACGTACTTCCAGAAAGTCTTCTGATCTGCTGCATATTGCATATGTGTACATTATGTGATGAGGAATATAAATTGTCATAATGTATGAAACAGCAATTTCAAAGTTCCTTTGAAGGACAAAGCAACATTTTTGGGCTTTTGCCTTCTTCGTCCACAACCCCTGTCGCACATAAAGCATGACCCCTGAGTCACATTGTCCTCCCAGGGTGGCGGCAATGGATTCTGCAGCTAGTCACATTCCATTCCGCTTTTCGATGCAGCCCGTCAGACTAGTCCATTTTATCTCCCTCACATTGTGATATGGTCGCCTTACGGCTCCCTATTTGCTCGGCCAGCCAGGGGAGACTATTCCCCATGGGGCCGATCGGCGTGGTCGGTTTCCAATCTTTTCTACTCCTCGATCATGAGGAAAGACGACCATCGTGACAATCTGAAGCTTAGCGGATGATGGCTTGGGAGCTAATACAATTCTTGCCCAATCGTGACCTGATCCAGGTCATCCGCAATTTGTTTCCCCGTCTCAAGTGGTACTCCGGGGTAGGATTCATTGACCAGCATGTTTGGACAATGATTGAGCGTGTGGAAGGCATTAGGTTCCACCCCCATTCTATTGTCATGCGCGTTTTATGCAGTATCTCGATAGTAGTTGCCGAAATAGAGTAATGGGTGGGTATATAAGGAAGAACGCGTCTCATACGCGCCACCAGTGGGCAGCATTCTTTTCGGCCTATCTTTCATTTCAACATGCACTTTGCTACTGTAATCAGCTGCCTTTCTTTTTTAGCATGTGGCCATGCCAGAGCGCTGGATAGCTCGGCCGTAGCTGGAATTGGCTCTACCGTGAAGCCTCTGGCTAAGCATACGCCACCCTCGAGCCCTACCTGCATCTCGTCACCTCTCAGCCTCGAGACACCGGCTGTCAATGTACAAGCTACATCTGAGACCTCAGACGACGCGTCCTACTGGCTTGCGGACATCACGCACCAAGGAATCGCGGCTTTCAACCCGAATCCTTCCACCTACAAGGTGTTTCGCAATGTGATGGACTATGGAGCCAAAGGTAATACTCGGCAGCACGTCAGTCATGAAAAATAATAAACATCTAACATGTCAATAGGTGATGGTGTAACCGATGACACTGCTGCTATCAACGCCGCTATCAGTGACGGTGGTCGTTATGGCCCAGCAAGCAGAGAGACCTCTACCACGACCCCTGCAATCGTGTACTTTCCAGCAGGAACGTACCTGATATCGACCTCTATCATCGACTACTACTTTACACAGCTTATCGGCAACCCAAACTCCATTCCGGTGATCAAAGCAACTGCAGGCTTCACAGGGCTGGGTTTGATTGATGGCGACCAGTACCAAAGCGATGGCAACCAGGGCTGGACCTCGACAAACGTGTTCTTCAGGCAGATTCGAAATTTGAAGTTAGACTTGACAAACATTCCAGCTAGCTCAGGGGCAACGGGTATTCATTGGCCCACTGGGCAGGCCTCCAGTATTCAAAATGTTGAGATCGAGATGAGCTCAGTTTCTGGGACGCAGCACCAGGGCATCTTTATTGAGAATGGTGAGATACTCCTTAACAACCTTCGACATTTTCGCTGGAGATACTAACTGATTTAGGATCCGGCGGCTTTTTGGCCGATATCACCATCACTGGCGGTTTGTATGGAGCCAACGTTGGCAACCAGCAATTTACCATGCGCAATTTGGTCATCTCGGACGCAGTAACCTGCATTTCCCAGATCTGGGACTGGGGCTGGACCTACCAGGGTCTCAAGCTATCAAACTGCACGACTGCTCTTTCCATTAACAACGGTGGTGCCGGCAACCAGCTCGTTGGTTCAGTCACTGTCTTCGACAGCACCATCCAGGATTGCTCGACATTTGTTACCACTGCTTGGGCGAGCTCTACTTCTTCCAATGGGAGCCTTATATTGGAGAATATTGCTCTTGAAAATGTCCCAGTCGCGGTGAAAGGTCCTAGTGGGACCGTTCTCGCTGGAGGCACTACAACCATCAGTGCTTGGGGTCAGGGCCACAAGTACACCCCGAACGGCCCTACCAATTTCCAGGGTACTTTCACTGCACCGACACGTCCGAGCACATTGCTTGCTAGTGGATCTTCCAACTATTATACTAAGTCAAAGCCCCAGTATGCGGCCTCACCGACATCTTCTTTCGTCAGCATCAGAAGTGCAGGTGCTGCAGGAGACGGTTCGACCGATGATACATCTGCCATTCAGTCCGCGCTGACTTCAGCGGCATCAGCTGGCAAGATTGTATACTTTGACGCAGGAACTTACAAAGTTACCGACACTCTTTACTTCCCTCCTGGATCTCGAATCGTTGGTGAAGCCTATCCCGTGATAATGGCCAGCGGGAGTGTCTGGTCAAGCATTTCCAACCCTGTTCCTGTGATTCAGGTTGGCAAGTCCGGGGATTCTGGCTCAATTGAATGGTCTGATATGATCATCAGCACCGAGGGCTCTACACCGGGTGCCACCCTCGTCGAATGGAATCTGGCAGCGGAAGCTGGCTCAGGAATGTGGGACGTTCATACCCGAATCGGAGGCTTCACTGGCTCGCAACAGCAGGTTGCTCAGTGTCCAACTTCGGCGGCCGTGGCAGCAGCGTGTGAGGTCGCTTATATGTCCATGCATATTACTAGCTCCGCTAGTGACGTCTACCTTGAAAATGTCTGGTTGTGGACGGCAGATCATGACCTCGACAGTGCAGACAACACCCGGATCTCTGTATACTCTGGCCGTGGAATGTTGGTAGAGGGGAAGAATATCTGGCTGTGAGTAAACCGTAATATTTGAGTGCATTGAAGCTAACTCTTTCTCAGATATGGAACAGCGGTCGAGCATCATTCTCTATACCAGTATCAGTTCTCTGGAGCCAGCTCGATTGTGGCAGGATTCATACAGACTGAAACACCGTGAGTGATCCTCATTACTATCAACAGGACCATGCTGAGTTTTAACTCCCTCAGATACTACCAACCGAGCCCAAATGCAGCCAACGGGCCATACCCAACTAATTCTGCCCTCCATGACCCCGACTATAGCAGCTGCCTCTCCGGTAACTGCGACGCACTTGGACTACGCGTTCTCAACACCGATGACATCATTGTATACGGCGCTGGTCTATACAGCTTTTTCAACAACTATAGTACTGATTGCTCTACGTTCCCTACCCCAGAGAACTGCCAGAGCGAGATTTTCAGTGTTGAGGGAACTACGAGTAACCTGGTGGTCTACACGCTAAGCACTGTTGGCACTACGAACATGATTGTCAAGGATGGAACCTCGTTGGCAGTTGTCAGTGACAACTTGGCAACATATGCTGCGACCATTGCATATTTCACCTTGTAAGATGCCTATAGAGGCTGCCATTTTTAGTACATATTTTCTCTCGAATATGATTTTCATTCGACCCAACTCAAGAACTTCTATTAATCTGAAAAAAAGGATACTCCGACTTGCACATCTATGTCCATCCAGCTAGCAAGTCTGAAGCCACAAATTCCTCATCACACAGTGTAAAGGAGGTGACATCGGAAGCCGGCCTTCTACCAAGTCGAAAGGGATCCAACAGCAAGGCCGCTATCTCAGTGTATCTTTTGGAACTCGCCCTTCATGTGGTTGTTCTCCTGGTCGTTCAGCTTTAGCGGCAGCAACGGGGCGAAAGTGAAAGATAAAATGAGACAAATGCCCTCTAAGTGAAGAAATTGTAAGTGTGGGATCTATTTTTGGAGACAAGAGAAGAAAATATGCCGCAGACTAGGGTGAATGGTGTAGCTGAACTATAGATCTTCTAATATCACACATAAATATTATTTTATCTATATAATATGTCGGACATAATAGCAGTGAACAGTCGCCTGCGGCCTGGTGCTCACAGCAATGGGACATCAATAAATGCACAACTTATTGCTGGCCGGTCCCGGGCCGGTCCCGGGACAGATAGCCCGAGCACGGAGCTGGCCGTCCTATTTCAGTCTCCTGGCAGAAGAAGAAGAAATTCTAATGTCAAACTACTTCCCTCTTTCTGGTATCTGTGTGACGCTGCATATCTGCAAGGATACTTAAAATGCCCGATGTTTCCAAGTATGAAGCGATCCTCCAGGGCCTCAAAAACGGCACGTACCGCACTCTTGGCTTGAGCATCGGTGCGCACAAGGTCACTCCAGGGGCGAAAATTGCCAAGGGAGGTAAGATAGTCTACATGCTGTGTGATAAAACTATCATGATATTCGATTAACCACTCAAAAGACACTCAGTCAACTCCGACGCTCTCGGCACCCCCGGGCCTTTCCCAAGGCGCTTACACCATTATCTCTGTCGACCTAGACGGGCCATTTGTGTCTTGGAACGTTCTCAGCCCGATCGCTCACTGGATTCAGACTGGCTTCGAAGTCAAGCAGTCAAGCCAGGAACTCAAAAGCGACGAGCCTGCGATTGCGCCGTGGGTTGCCGCAGGTCCACCCCCTGGTGCCGCACCACATCGTTATGTGTTTCTTTTATATAGTCAAAAGCCCCTTTCGATTATTCCGCCGAATTTGAAGGAGAAACAGCTTGGCATATTTCAGAGGATAAGGTTTGATGTCGATGCGATGGCGAAGGAGTTAGGCTTGGGCGATATTGTGGCGGTGAATTATTTTGTTTCGAACTAGTCTGTTACTCATTTGTGGGATTGTTGCAGGGCGGCAAACTGTTGGCCTTCTGACCATCAAGTACCAAATAGACAATACGTTGTTAGAAGGGGAACATTAAAGCTTTTCAACCGAATAGTAATCTTATCTCAGCTCCTTGGCTTGGTATGACTATGCTTCGCCACGGGTTCGATCGGACATACATGGCGACAAACAACGTCCTTGAGTACTACCACATTAGGATTGACCAGATAAGAGCGCCAGGTAGGTCAGTACCTCAGCAGTTCCCCTACTACCAAGCCTTTGCGCCCTTATTTACGAATATGTTGAACAATGCGCGTAAGTTGCTTCGTCAGGCTTCTAAGTGAACAGTGCGGCAATCTCATCCTCATACAAGCGCAACGTCTGCAATCTCGCCACGCTCCCTTTGATGGTTGTAATAAATGGCTTCTCCTTAGAAGCAATGATCACCTTTTCTAGCGAGATCCGAATGGAGGCATGGCATCGCGCGTTGAGTTTGTCAATATAGGGTCGTAGACTCTCCAGCAGCCCCTCACGAGTCCCATCATCTTCCGCACCTTCAACAAACTCCACTAAGAGCACAGGTGACTGTCTTCCATGCCCTCCGATGAGTGCATTATTGACACTGGGATGAGCCGTGATTTCAGGCTCTAGAAGCGAAGCATGCAATCCATCCCCATGAGAGAAACAAACATAATCGTCGCTCCGGCCAATGATCTTCCATAGACCTTTTTTAATAGGGTGCTTAACCCATAAGTCATTCGTCTCAAATCGGTCGCGGTCTGGATATACGGAGAATATCTGCTGCATCGCACAATCCGGATTACGGATAAATACAAGCTCGTGGAGGTCACCTAATCGTTGTTCAAAGGTGGCTCCCGCATGTCTCTGGAAGGCAAGGTAATCCCATGCATCAGGCTTGCCATGTATATTTGTGAAGTAGCCGCCAGCTTCTGTGCTACCAATACAAGGTACCACCTGTGTATATGGAACAAGGAGCTCTGCAGACTTAGCAGACAGCGGGGCACCAGCATAGTGAATATATTGTAGGTCCTTTAGGACTTGAAGGCCGTTAGGGGAGAGACAGAGGGCGTCAATGAGTACTGGAGGAAGCAGGGCTCCTTCCACGCGCCCGTGACGGAGGACTTCCGTGATAATAGCTGGAGAAGGGGGTCCAGCAGGGCCAATCACAGCTACCATATTGACAAAGGTCGTCATAGACAGCGTCATAAGCATTCCAACAAACTAATCGAGTCAGCATTTCGGGGACATATATCTTTGTGGAAAAAGATAACTTACATGTAGTGACGGCAAAGGCGTATACCATCTTCTTTGGGCGTATTGATGTATATGAGTCTCCTCTATATCAGGGAGAGAAGCCGCTACTTCCGCTCCGGCCATCATTTGGTGTGAATAGGTAATAGGCTTAGGGTTCCCTGTTTTTAAGGTTTCTATGTTACTCCAAGAGTCGATTTCTCGGTGTGCTATATCGGAATCATACCTGTTGTTCCGGAAGTGTGAAAAACCAACCAAGGGTCATCTTTGCCTTCTGCCCATGACTTTGCGTAGTTTACCGGGCTAGCCTCTGTTTCATTCAAGAAATATTCCAGGGCTGGTATGGTAATAGGCTGGATATGCGAGGTGCCCTTTAACATTGTTGCTACAGAGTCAGTCATTTCCTCGGGCCTAAGATAAAGCGTGCAGCCTTTCTTTTCAAGAATTTGTAACTGGGCCTCTGGAGTGACTAATGGTGACGGCAGTACCATCTATGTTGGTTAGTCATATTTAACTCCATTCTGAATTTGCAAGCCATGAGTACCTACCACCTTCTGTACCTTGGCTGCCGCGACAGCCAAGATCGGATAACGTAGATCTTTCGGACCAGCGTAAGCGAAGCATTGAAATGACTCGCCAGTGGGGAGATTTTCACTCAACCAATGCGCAGCGCGATTGGCCGCATTGTTCAGTTGCCAAAAGGTGAGATCCTTATAACCAATAGACAGATTCGTCTCGTCTATCGGGACAGATAGCCAGGGCTCGGTGGCACCATCTTTAGCGCGCTGTTCGATCACCGCGGTGAGAATACGTTTGCCATGCTCTATTCCTGGTAACGGAAATGTGGTAGATGCCATTTAGCAAGTTTTGGATAAGCAACTAGGTATTTATAGCGTGGTTGCGGCGAATTATGAGGTGAATTGGAAAAAGAATAATGAGATGAATAGTATGAGTCAGAGAGCAAGGGGCTCTTTCGATTGAATAAAAACAAAGAGAGGGGAACTTTGCAAAATTGCAAGGATATGGAGACACTAGTGCGATTTTATGTTTCAATCAAATCAGGCTACCTCCGCCCCCCTCATCAAGCAGCCGAATGAGTCCCGAAGACCCAGCTTGTAGTAGTATATAGACCTCGGGTTACCCACAGACCCACCAAAGACCTGTGGTCTTGTCATTTACTGAATTACATCTGCAGATACCAAATTTACTCCTATGTACTTAGATATGTTCCCTAATCCGAATCTCCATTGATACAGCACTGCATCCAAATATCTACGACCCCCCGGAGGAATGTTGTTCCACCAGCCCCGCTGAACGAATGCAGTGCGACACAACACAACTTGACGACAAATCGCAGGAAATGATTGTTGACTTATCGGAGGGATGAATAATGCATCAAATCCCTCTCGTACATGACACTGAGCGGCTCAGCTGTCATCAATTCTGGGTAAGCGCCTCCTCGCTTCGATAGCGCAGCGAGCTGACCAATTCCAGGACCCGGACAATGCATGGTTGTCACCCTGCGCATTACCTTACCTTGTAATTGCGCCGGCGAGTGTGGTTTTGCTTGTTGCGGTGTGCCAATCACTGGGCCCTGTGCTGCGGCGATGGCGTCCCAAATGGACATTCCCCTTCATCTCGGAGAAGGATGAATATCAAGAGCTTACGCTTGAGGGGGCGAAACAGTCTCTTGGATGGACTCTTGCTCTTCTCGCACTTTCGGCGATTGGGTTTTCAGCAGAGATTTTGCACATCTTCCTTCCAAGAATTGACCTGCCCTCTGTCGTTCTTGTTGCCTCATGGGTGAGTGGCGTGAGCCATTTCAAGCGACAGTTACTGACAGGAACCAGGCCACAGCAGCCGTGCTGATCGCGATTAACCGACCAAGGTCATGTTCGCTCTCAATGCTAGTATTCTTCATCCTGACCTTCAGCGTTGAGATCTCATGGGCCTTGAGCTCCGGCGAAAGCTCGAAGGCCAAGACAATCGCCCGTTATGTTGCTGCGGCTGCCAGCCTGGGAGCCTGCCTCACAATTTTACTAATGCCATTTCGGAGGCCTTCATTTCCTGTGTTTAACATCAGTGCGGTCGGTCAAACACCATGCAGTGACTTTCGCAGCCCGGAAGACAATCTACGGTTATGGCAGTTCTTGACTGTGTCTTGGATGGCACCTCTTATTTCCATTGGACGGCAAAGACAGCTGAATGAGCCAGACGTGTGGCTGCTGGGGTACGAATTTCAGCATCGTCGGCTACATGAGAAGTTCCGCCGCATTCGCGGCGCCGTCCTTGGTCGCCTGTTGAAAGCGAATGGCCTCGATATTGTTATTATTTCCGCTATTGCCACCGTCCAGATGTTTTGTGATTTTTCTACACCAGTCCTGCTTCAGCAACTTTTGCAGGCCATGCAAGATCCGACTAAACCAAAGCGAGTACCGCTGACATACGCGCTTCTGTCCTTGGTGCTTCGCTTTGTGGCAGCTCAGTCCCAGGTATTGAACCTTTGGTACGGTCGACGATGCTACGAGAGGTCTAGAGGTGAAATGGTGATGATGGTCTATGAGAAGGCCCTCTCGCGGAAAAACATCCTTGGGGCAAGGAAGATCGAGGGTGAGCATGAAACTTTGACTGAAGAGGATGAAGGCACGGACGGTGATGTGGCAAGAGAAGTACTGGAAGAGCCTCCAGTAAAAGCTGGGCTTTGGAGTCGTCTTTTTCCTAGACGCAGAAAAGCTAAGCAGGTCAAGACCAAAGAGGCCGCATCACTGGGCAAAATTTTCAACCTCCTCCGAGGCGATGTTTATGATGTGGCTCAGCGATTCTGGGAGGTTGACGTTCTGATTGACAAGCCTCTGGGTCTGGTCATCGCCGTTTGTCTGGTTTGGACTCTATTCGGCCCATCCTGCTTCCTTGGTATCCTAGCCGTTCTGGTTGCGCAGGGGGTAAATGCCATCATCACGCGAACTCTTCTTCTATGGGAAGAGAAAAGGCGAGCTGCGACAGATTCTCGTCTGCAAATCACATCCCAGTTCGTGGAAGCAATCCGTCATCTCCGGTGGTATGGTTGGCAAGGACATTGGCTTCGACAAGTTATGGAAGCTCGGCAGCACGAACTGAACCTGCGGATCATCACTAGCTTATGGAATATTCTGATCCGTTTTGTCAACGCCTTTGCCAGTGGTGTATTTCCAGTCATTGCTCTCTATGCCTACACCATGCTAGCTGGACGTGACCTACGCATTGACATCATATTCCCCGCGCTACAGCTTTTCACCATGCTCGAGACTCGATTGAGAGACATTCCTGGTTTGATCACCGCTTTCATCAATGCGTCTATTGCCCTCGGGCGTATTGAAGACTTCATGGAAGAGCCGGACAAAGACCGACTACCCCTTGACAATCCAACAGACGAAATTCCTTTCAAATTGGACTCTTGCTCATTTGCGTGGCCTGGAAAAACAACCCGTGTACTCACGGATATCAACTTGACAATTCCTAAGGGAATTACTGTTGTAAGTGGCAAAGTCGGAGCGGGGAAGACCGCCTTTCTCCAAGCTCTACTTGGCGAACTCGATCGACTTAGTGGTTCTTATCTCGCTCCAAATGAGATGGTGGGTTACTGCGCCCAGACACCATGGCTGCAAAGTATGACCATCCGTGACAACATTCTGTTCTCTGCCCCATATGACGAACAACGCTACAAACGGACACTTGACGCCTGTGCCTTACTCCCAGATCTTTCGCAATTCAAGCATGGCGATTTGACGTTTGTGGGTGAGAATGGTATTGGTCTCTCCGGGGGCCAGAAGGCACGTGTGGCTCTTGCACGAGCGGTATACAGTGCCTCCCGTGTCCTTCTGCTGGATGACCCGTTATCGGCTCTGGATCACAATACAGCCGAGTTTATAGTTCGCAAATGCTTGTCTGGTCCCTTAATGGAAGGCCGCACAATCGTTCTCGTCACGCATCGCACTGCACTAGTCCGCGCCATTGCCTGCCAGATTGTTGAAATTGACGATGGCCATGGTACAATCTACGACAGAGATGCCATCATTTCTTCAACTAAGTTTGGAAAGGAGCCTACCTTGCCCTCGATGCTATCGACGGGTTCTGGAACAGAGACAGAGGGAGAAGTCAGTCTCGAAGATGAGGCAACAGCAGTGCCAGACAAGTTCATCGAGGATGAGCATCGGGCGGAATGGGGTGTCAAAGCCAGAGTTTATTGGAATTACATTAAAGCTGGCAAATATCGTTGGTGGCTCGCACTCGTCTTGGTCCTGACGGTGTACCGTCTGACATCTGTTGGGCAATCGTGGTTCCTCAAAGGGTGGGGTGAGGCATACAATACGAGCTCATCGGTCTTCGAAAGTCAGTCGAGCTGGAGAGGAGGCTCTCCTGGAGATACAATGTTCGTTGCTACTTCATCCGTGGACGCATACTTCGTGCCCTCCAACCCCATGGATCAACTCCCACCTCCGCATGATGATGTACGGCCATGGCTTTGGGCCTTCTTTGCCATCGTCTCCTTCCAGGCAGCCGCATTGCTTATAGCACAGTTCATCATGCTGGGCATCGTCTACTTTGCTGGCAGAACGCTGTTTAAACAAGTAATGGCTCGGGTCAGCCATGCAACCTTCCGATTCTTCGACGTCACTCCCGTGGGCCGGCTGATGAATCGTTTGACATCGGACATTGGCGTGGTTGACGGCAATATCAGCGAGCAGTTTCAAATTATTGCATTTCAAGCTATTACCTGGATCTCCTCTATCTTGGTAATTGCCACCGCAACTCCGGCATTCCTGGTCCTCTCGTTGGTACTGACGGTGGCCTTTGTCCTCATCTTTTTACAATTTCTTCCGACATCGCAAAGCCTCAGGCGCCTCGAGATGGTTTCTCTGACCCCGCTACTCTCAAATTTCGGAGAGTTGCTTCACGGTCTCACGACGGTCCGTGCCTTTCGCGCCGAGGAGCGTTTCCAGAGCCGCGTTATATCCGTGGTCGACAAATTCCAGGGAATGGACCACTTCTATTGGTCATTACAGGCATGGCTCATGTATCGCTTTGAAAGCCTATCCGCATTCTCGACGTTTTGTCTTACTGCTCTGGCTTTATACACAAATATAACCCCCGGGCTAGTGGCATTTGTGCTCATTGCTGCGAATAACTTTGTCGAGTCCACGCATGCCCTATGCAAGCAGTACGGTCAATTACAGATGGACTTCGTGTCTGTGGAACGAGTTGATGAGTTGCTGCACATCGAAGAAGAGTCACCCGGAACTGTTGAGCCCCCAGCTGCGTGGCCGACCTATGGAAGCGATATCACCTTTCAGGATGTAACGATCCGCTACGCACCACACCTCGACCCTTCGTTGAGGGATGTGTCTCTTCAGATCCCCGGCGGTTCTACCACTGCGATCATCGGCCGGACAGGCAGCGGCAAGTCTACATTGGCGGTCTCTCTTCTCAGCGTCATTAGACCAGAAACGGGCCGGATCATGATCGACAACATCGACATCGCCGAAGTTAGCACCCAGGCATTGCGCACCCGAGTCACATTCGTCGCCCAAGACCCGGTTCTCTTCCCCGGTAGCATTCGCCTCAATCTTGATCCCACCGAGGACTTCTCAGACCAGCAGTGCGCCGATGTACTGGAACGACTCTGCGGCCGCCATGGCTGGCATCTTGATACGTATCTCGAAGCCGGTGGAAAGAACCTCAGCCAGGGCCAGCGACAGCTCATTGCGCTCACGCGGGCGGTCCTTCGACGCAGTCCGGTTGTCATTCTCGACGAGGCTACTGCATCTATTGATCACGAGACATCACTCGATATCCAGCAGATTGTTCGGGAGGAGCTACAGCTTTCGACGGTCATCACGATCGCGCATCGCATTGAAGCTGTCAAGGATGCGGAGTACTATGTGGTTCTGGACCAGGGACGAGTGTCGCGACAGGGGCACGTTCGAGACATGTAGGCTTTTACATTTCAGAAGCAAAATAGAATATAAAAGCGAATTTCACACATTCAGAGCACTGAACCAGTACATAGCCAGTACGTAACACAAGTGAGAAGGCAAAGATCACCCAAGGGCGTATTCATGTACAATTTCTTGGTAAGAAATAAGGGTATCTAGTCTTTACAGCTTGGCCTTGCCACCCTGAGCCTTCTTGAGGATGGGCTCCATCTTGGTGGCCTTCATGATGTTGCCCTTGATCTTGAGCTTGCCACCCATGAACAGGCGCTGGGCGTTGGCCTTGCCGGACACGAGCTGGGCAAAATCGGCATCGGAGAGGGAGAGGGTAACTATTCACAGATCACATTAGTATGGCATAACCGTGGTAGGATGTAGGCAGGACTCACCATCAGCCTTGCCGCCCTGGGGAGCGGCACCCTCGCCAACCTCACCCTTGTTCTTCAGGTCGAGGTACCAGCTCTTCTCCTCGCCCTTCTCGTTCTTCAGGTTGAAGGCGACGATGGCCTTGGCCTGGTCGACAGCACTCTTCTTCTCGGCCTGGTCGGCCTGCAGGGTCTCGTTGATCGCGTCGAACGCGGCGGAGGAGGGGAAAGAATCTGGGGGAGCTGTCAGCAATGTAGTTCTAATGTTGCGATGGGCCGCATGCGCCCGGGGAGAATTGAGAGGGAGCGCAAATGAACGTACCGTTCTTGAGAGGCATGATGGATATGATGACAGAGTTACTGGTGGATGTAAAGGAGGCGACAGACGGTGGTTCGCGGAGCTATATAAGAGGAAAGGATGATGAAATGCCCCGTGGGCCAACATGTGAACCGCCGGACGTGCCGAGGCCCTGTGAAGCCGCGCTTTCTCCACACCGAGAGCTTCACCTTGTGTCGACACAATTTCTTGTTCATGACATGCGCTACTCTATTGCATTACACTATTCCGACCGGTCTTCCCCCGATCCCCCGTGCTCCCACAGAAATCCCCGTGCCCTCAAACCACCCCCAGAAAAATGGGACTCCACATGGTTCCGGACCGTGGCCCTTGATGGACCTTGAAAGGTCGCACAAATCCGGTATCCATCGCGACGCCGGGGACAATCCTTTCCTCCCGAGGATGAACGCCCGCTCGCGTGCCCCCAACGCCTCCCTTACGCCCCAACGTCACCGCCCCTAGCTAAACGCCGATGACGGCCGCCGCTTCATATGATCGGGCCTCCCCCAGATCCTCGAGTGCGCCCGCGTCTTGGCTCAACATCAAAGCCCATATTTCTGTCGCGGCACCGCACAGGGTACTCGCTGTAGTTGCTGCTAACTGACTCCAGATGGACCGAGTACGATGGGCACATCGACGGTGCTCTGTCTTTTTTTTGCTTGTCTTTCGATTTCTCGCTGCCGCTGAGCCGGGTTAGTGGAGCCGGCGGGTCGTCCCAGCTGCCTGTTCGCAGAACGACGTCTTGAAGGCTGAATTCACGAAGCGAGTCCCGATGGTCCATAACGGAGGATGCTATCTGGGATGCGTCCATGATCGCATTCATGAGCTCCACCTACCGCAGAGAGTGTGACTTCACCGGTGGCTTTAGGGATGGCCCTGCTCCCTAGCGACCAAGTTGGTTTATTGCTGCTATCGGGGAGCTTTGGAGACATGATAAGGTGTCGGATCTGCGACCAGCGTTTACGGGACATGGCCGGTGGACCAAACCCTAGATTTAGGCTGCGGATCTCACACAGGTACCGGCTGGATCGAGGGTAGGGATATACTATTCAAGTACTTCAGCGAACCCCGCTCGGGTGCGGGCAGGCATGTTGGCATTGTCAACGTTCGACTGCGGAATAGGATCGTGATGTCCGCAAGAAGAGATGCTAACTGGACTGCGAGATCCCGAAGAACAGTTGATCAACATGATGACAGGTCTTTGGTGGTGGAGTGGCGTGTCAGGATCTCCTCCATGGCTTGTTCTTTGAAGACTCGAGTCAGTGTCTGCTCCAATGGTGTTACCATGGATAGCACTTCAATACACCTTTCCAAAGGTACCCAATAAGAAGAGAGAGGAACGCTACGTCTTTTTGCCTTCACACTTGTAATGGCACATAGAACCCGGGCACTGTGGATCTCTAGGCCAGGACATATTTTGTCCTCGTCCTGCTGCTGTAGCTATTCGACCTGACTGTAGATCGGAGCCAGCTATCGGCGAATCTGCACGTCGCCATCTTTTGTACCCGGCTTTCAAGTCCCTGTTTGACAATGCATTTGCAGCTGCACACAATGAGTCATTCCAAGGGCCATAGCATTGAACATAGCAGTCATAATGCAAATTGCGGTGGCCAAGCGCCTCCCAGGACGTATTCTCAGAAGAATATACTTGTCCCAAAGAGGTGTAGGGCCAGCCCTGCTGTTTGCACCGTTTGTCTCCACAACGCGTTGGACGCGTCCTCTGCCTGGACACCTGCCGATAAGCCATCGTTGAAATCCAGGGTGACGGAGAGGAGTCGCAATCGATGCAAAGGTATATAGAGGAGAAATTCCATTGTATGAAGGTAAACCGAATAAGGCACATGTGCACGGAGCTTAAATGGGTCCTGGTGGTGGCCCGATCCTCCAAACGTTGAATGGTGGAAGAGCCGCAGAGACGTACCGTATCTTCATCGGGGCAACGTAGCGAGGCTCAGGACAACATCACTGCCGAGACTTTGTCCATGGAGTGAATGGGCTCTAGCACGGTCTGACAGGAACCGCGAACAACCAGGTCAACCTCCGAGACCTTCCTTTATTACCTGAGCAGACTGCACGGGCGATTTCCCCGAGTTCTCCACCGCGATTGCGACTCCGCCAGCTGATAAACCGCCTAGAACATCGTCTCTCATTTCCCTACCACGGGTGAGATCTCGTCGTCGCAGCGATAGCGCAGATCCCGTGGAACGTGGGCGTGTGCTGTCTTTGCTTTTTTCGTTATTCCGCTTTTTGCCTACCTGAGACCGCTTTCTCGTTTGTCGCAACCTCTCTTAAGGTTGAAGAACCCGGCAGATCCACCTCATTCTCAGCTTTGATGCCGCGGGGTTGCTCCCGTCCATCTTCCTCTCAGGCGTCTAATCTGACATTAACGTTGCTGGAATTCGTTTTCTCCCTATAAATCGAGACAGAAGTGACCTGACACTCGTTCTGAATTGAGTTGGCAGAGATCGACAGTTTCTGTCCATACAAAACACCGAGTAAGTATCAAGATCTTATGTATCTCGCCTGTCATTTCGCCTCATGAAAACACCTCACGCATGACTTTGGCCTTCTTCATTCGATGCTCTCGCCATTCTTCAAGCAGCCAATTAACATAAGATTAGCCATTTTTCGAGTACCCCAAATCTCAGGTACTGCGATTTACCCACGGGTTTTCTATCAAAACCATCCATTCCGCCGGATCGTGGGCTTTTATGCCGGATCCTCCCTTCATTTCAGCTACACCTGAGGGGGCATCTATTCACTCTCTGCGCCCTTCAGCTTCTTCGTACTCGGGTCGAAGCAACCTTGTTGCTCCTTCTACCTGGACACCGGGTTCATCGAATCAGAACCCCCTCCACCTTAACCTTTGCCATCCTTTTCTCGGTCTGTAACCATGGAGGACGAAGTCAAGGACCTGCTGGAAGATCTGGACCTACAGACCCTTATCCATGCCGATCTTGAGGAGAACCGACCTGATGACAGTTTTGCTATAGCGGAGGCTGCTGACAAGATCAAGGATCTGGAAGCCCAGATTGCACGGCTACTGGGTCAGGAAGAACAGGCTGCGGTTCCACAGTCTCCCTCGGTATCTAGAGTTGACACTCCCGTTACACCGGCACCTGCCGGTACTCCAGGTGTTTTCCGCCCCTCGTCCTCGGCTGCCCGTGGACATAATCATCTTTCCTCCAATCTAGCTGCTTCCCCCTTGAGACCTACTTCGCAAGACCGGGGAGCAGATCCTCTGTCTGCCCCACATTGGCCTTCCTCTGCCCCCTCTCCCTTTGCCGCTGTATCTAATCGGCCTGGAGTACCTCTAACTAATCCCTCCACTGCGCATCGAAAGCGACCTCGGCAAGACTCATTTGGCTCGTTGGCTCCTGCACAGACATCGAAACGGGCGGTTCTAGACAACAGCAGATCTCGAATGGCTAAAATCGATGAAAGCATGGAGACGCAGCTAATTCAGAACCGTCAAATTTATGAAGATCTGCTAGGAGACGAGAATGTGCAATTCATGGTGAACACGGAAAACATGTCGGAGGAGCAGGCTCGCGAAAAGATCCTAAAGGACCGAGAGGAAAGTGAGCGGGAAATCAGACAGCAATTCCAGTTGGAAAAAGATGGGGAACTCGCTCGACTTTTGCAGGCACAGCAGTATGAGTCGAGTGATGATGAACGCGACTTTGACCGGCGCCCTGCACCTAACCAGCTGGGCCATCTCACTTCATCCACATTCAGTCCAGGTCGAACTCTGCCACGGCCAGTGTACGACCTCCCCGATCGAACCCATTTCAGTGGACCTTCGAATGGCTTTTCAAATCTGGGGGAGTTGATGAATCGTACCGATCGCAATGGATTCGACTTTTCTTCCAATCCTCCACTGCCGATGGTATGGCGGACACCTCACATACCGACAAGCGATTTCGATGATGATCTCCAAGAAATCTCTCCGGACTATTTCCACTCCCGGGTTGGAGATCTGCCCCGTTTCGGTCCTCCGGCCATGCCTGGCAGGCATCTTCCGTGGATGCATGAGCCCGATCCTCGCGTGCGTGACATATACATGCGTGACCCATACATGCGTGATCCGAATGCCGTGGGAAAAGCTCTAGAGCTGGTCCGTGATCAGGTGGACCTGGATATGGACGATGAGGATTTGATGTACGGCTTCTTTCCCCTAATTTAAGCATGTTCAAACGTGCCTTGGCCCAATGCTAACAAAACTTTGCAGCCGCTATGAGGAGAAGGACTTCCCCCAAGACATCAAGAACCTGATTACCGGCATCAAGGACATTCGCGATGCTACAAAGGCAGACAAAGACGACACGCCAGGCGGCCTCAAGGTGACATTGATGAAGCACCAAAAGATCGGGCTAGCCTGGATGAAGGCCAAGGAAGAGAGCAGTCACAAAGGAGGCATCCTCGCGGACGATATGGGCCTGGGCAAAACAATCCAGGCCATCGCTCTCATGGTGGCTCGTCCGTCAACAGATCCTGAGCGACATCCCGTTCTCATTGTATGCCCCAAAGCTCTCATGGACCAGTGGCGGTTAGAGATTCATCGTCACGTCCGACCCGGTAACGACCGATTGTCCGTGTTCATTTTCCACGACAAACAACGGAATGCACCATGGAGAGAGCTGAAAAAACAAGACGTCATTATCACAACTTTCGGCACGCTGACTGCCAACTTCAAACTGATGCTCCAAGCAGAGAAACTTGAGCACGAGGGCAAAGACGCAAGCGTGGTGAGGGAGATTAAAGAACAGGCCACTCTCTATCTTCCAAACAGCAAATTCCATCGAGTCATTGTAGACGAGGCTCAAAATATCAAGAACCCCTTGGCAAAATCGACCAAGGCCTGCTCTCGCATTAACGCCACCTATCGTTGGTGCTTGACCGGAACACCCATGATGAACCGACTCGAGGATTTCCAGTCTCTGCTGGGATATCTCCGGATCAGACCTTACAATAACAAGGACAAATTCAGGAGTGTAAGTTCATGATTATTTAGACCATCCTCAATGCTGACTAACTCGACTAGAGCTTCGTTCGACCGATTAAATCGGGAGGGGGAGTAGGTGAACAGGCGATGGCCCAGCTGCGCGTCCTCGTCAAATCCATCTGTCTTCGGCGCACAAAGGAATCCAAGATTGACGGTGAACCGATTCTTCAGCTTCCGCCCAAGGTTATCGAACAGGTGCACGTTGTGTTCAGTGAACATGAGCAAGAGATGTACACGACTCTCAATACCAACACGCAGAACCAAGTCACCAGGTACCTCAACGCCGGTACCCTGGGCCGGAACTACAGTCATGTCCTGGTCCTTCTTTTACGACTGCGACAAGCGTGCTGTCATCCTCACCTCATGCATGGGTATAATGCTGAGCCGGCTACGACGGTCTCGGGTGTGGACCTGATAGCCAACGCAAAATTGCTGACCTATGAAGTCGTGAGCCGTATCAAGAACAGCGAAGACGATGACGACGGTACCTGTCCCATTTGTATGGACAGCGTTGGAAACGCCGTCATCTACATTCCCTGCGGTCATTCCGTGTGCTCCGAATGTTTTGCTCGCATCTCCGACCCCACAGTTCTGGCCCGTGATGATACGTCCGGCCTGATCAAGTGCCAGAACTGCCGTGGCCCAGTCGACCCTGCTAAGATCACTGATGTGAACTCGTTCAAAATAGCGCATGATCCAGACGCCGCGCCGCAAGATGCTGCTACTGCTGCGGAAGAGACAGAGCAGTCCTCAGACTCCGATTCAGACGACGATGATTCTGACACCTCAACCGACGGACGAGGCAGGAGGCCCAAGAAAGTGTCGCTGGCCGAGCTGCGCCGTGCAGCCCAAAAGAACAATCGCGAGAAAAGGAAATACTTGCGCCGCTTGGAAAAGACCTGGGTTCCCAGCGCCAAGATCGACAAGGCCACCGAGATCTTGCAAGCCAACGAAGACAGCGGCCGCGGCGAGAAGACCATCGTCTTCAGCCAGTTCACCTCCCTTCTGGATCTGTTGGAAGTGCCCATCAACCGACGCGGCTGGAAGTACGTGCGCTTCGACGGCTGCATGAACATCGCCGACCGCAACGCTTCCGTGGCTGCATTCACCGATGACCCGGACGTCAGAATCATGCTCGTCTCCCTCAAGGCTGGCAATGCAGGACTGAATCTCGTTGCCGCGTCGCATGTTATCCTGTTCGACCCGTTCTGGAACCCCTATGTCGAGGACCAGGCTATTGATCGTGCTCACCGGATCGGTCAGAGGAAAGAGGTTTTCGTG
This sequence comes from Penicillium sp. S103-07, assembly GCA_037042055.1. Classification (NCBI taxonomy): domain Eukaryota; kingdom Fungi; phylum Ascomycota; class Eurotiomycetes; order Eurotiales; family Aspergillaceae; genus Penicillium; species Penicillium sp. S103-07. The sequence goes on from JAXQJQ010000054.1 coordinate 94,607, forward strand.
CACAGGCTGCTGATTGAGAATACTGTCGAGGACAGAATTGTCGAGCTTCAGAATAAGAAACGGGAGTTGATTAGTGGTGCCCTCGACGAGGGTGGCTCGTTCAATGTGTCCCGCTTGGATACTCGGGAGCTGGCCTATCTTTTCGTAAGTGTTTTCTTCTTTTTCATACTGTCTTTGTTCGTTGATGCTAACAGCTTTATCTAGGGCGTGCGCCATGACTGAGCTAGAGAATGGCAACTGAATCATTCTACTTGCCGGGAGTCTAGCCCTGGTGTCTTACTTTCGAATGTAGATGATTGGGCGGTGTGATGATTGGGCTTTTTTTTTCGCTTCATTGCACATGCTACAGTGATTCTTATGTTCTGCGGGTGTTTTCAAGATCTTGCTCATTTTGTTCCACTATACCCTTGCGATCCCACAATTCATGACAGAAGCCTGCAATGTTTTTTCTTTCTTTTCACAGTAGAGATTGGAGTATTCACAAAAGTTAAGATTAGATTTACTCGAGGTTCAGTGTCATGAGAACATAGAAAAGAATTCTTTTAGGTCTTGTTGAAAGAGAACTTGCTTTTTGGGGTAGCGTGCTCGTTTCGGGGAGAGAAAAAAAAGCATTGAGATGGTAAGGGTCTAAGCTACTAAGGTTGGGGGGAAACAAAAAAAAGAAATGCATAATCGTGCCGTGCCTTTCTTCAAACCGCCACTGCCCCAACCGCTTTCGTTGTATCGTGATTCTGGGAATGGATTTTGTTTTTGCGGGGCAAAGTCAAAAACATTTGGTCGTGGATTATACCGTCCCCCAAAGGACTGGTCGTCGAAGATCGCGCCACAAGGGGACGGCTGGAAAAGTCGTGGGCCCGTGAGTTGGATGCACCGCTTTACAGGTCGGCGTCGTCCTCGTCGGGCAGGGGCTGAGACACGGCAGCCTCCATCTCCTGGCGGTACTTCTCCATCTGGGCCTCGTCGACCTGGACCTCGGGGGGAGCGAGGGCGGGGGCAGCAACGAACTCCTGTAGGAGTAGGTCAGTAAGGGGATGGACGGGAGAGAAAAAGTGTCTTGGAAGGATGCACGTACCAGCTGAGGGTTGCCAACCAGCTTGCGGGCGAGCCACAGGAAGGGCTTCTCGAAGTTGTAGTTGGACTTGGCGGAGATGTCGTAGTACTGGAGGTTCTTCTTGCGGTGGAAGGTGATGGTCTTGGCCTTGACCTTGCGCTCCTTCACATCGACCTTGTTACCGCACAAAACGATGGGGATGTTCTCGCAGACACGGACGAGGTCACCTGGAATTTATTAGGGGCGAACGGTCGATGGATCCACCGGAAAACTTACGGTGCCAGTTGGGAACGTTCTTGTAGGTGATACGGGAGGTGACATCGAACATGATGATACCAGCCTGGCCGTTGATATAGTAGCCATCACGGAGACCACCGAACTTCTCCTGGCCGGCGGTATCCCAGACATCGAACTGGATGTCACCCAGGTTCTATCGCTTCGAGTTAGTCGACCGAGGGAATCCGAGCGGGGTTCGGCGGGGCATAGCATACGGTGGTGAACTTCAGCGGGTGAACCTCGACACCAAGGGTGGCAATGTACTTCTTCTCGAATTCACCAGTAAGGTGGCGCTTGACAAAGGTGGTCTATCGGATTGGGTGCGTTAGCGATGGCGTTGCGGCGACGAGGCGGACGGTTGGGCAGATATTTTCATTTTTGTTGACAATGGCGGGGCAAGGGGGGAGGCATCCTAGCAACGAGGCTGACAGGCCTGGCATCGGGTGTCGATGACTGCAGCTAGCAAGAAGATGCCCTCCCTGCCCGGCAATCGATGACGATGAAGTCGGAAATCGAGCTTACCTTGCCGGTACCACCGTCACCGACCAAGACGAGCTTGAAGGTAGGTGGGGTCTGAGCAGCCATGGCGGATATCAAAGACGAAGTCTGGGAATTAGATAGGGATCGCGCGCTGAAGATCCAGCGGATGCGTTTTTTTCGAGGTGGGTGGAGGTGGAGGTTGGTAGATGCGGTGAAGGGGGGAAAGAAGGAAGGGGAGTCTGAATAATGTCGTTTGGAATTTTTGGCCCGGTCGCGGGCGGGTCACGTGTCTGTGTGCCTGAGGGGCCTGACGTAGTGTCAAACGCGGTCTTTCTACGCATTCTATTTTGTATAACATCATGTCTCGTAGACCGAAGGAACTCCTCAAAGCGACCGTGTTTCCATTCTCTAATTCTTCAAGGAATAAATTCCAGGTTCTTGAAGCCATGGACTCGTGATTCATGAACAAAGCGCATCAATGTACAAAGATGAACGGCTGTTCGCCCGGTGTTCGCCCGGTAGCCGCGGCAACAACAGGCTGATCAGCGCTTTTACAATGGCACTAGATGGCACCCCAGTAGGCCCCGACCTCCCCAGTTGCGCCGTGGGGTGAGTTGTAGATCCAACTCCGTTGTTCCCGATCCACTCTCGTTCTTCCGTGCCACTTTGACGGTCAGAGGACGCTGTATTGAGAGTCAGCTTGAATGTTGGAACGCAGAAATCAAAGAAAAGAGCTGAACATACCCCTTCATTCTGTTGCACAGCCTCCGCAACCTTCGAGAGCCGCTCGTGGTTTAACCAATGCACACTGCCAAAGCCTCGAATAGAATCTCCCATCTTCAAACCTGCCTGGTGTGCTGGACTACCTGGCTCCACACTGTTCACACGAGCAAATGGTGTCCCCAGTGTGCCCGCATCCGCAATACTATTGTCCGTGACCGAGGTGGGCGCAGTGGATGGCACACCGGTACCATTTGTAGTGGCGCTTGGCGCGTTCTGTAGCCGGGCAAAATGGTCATGCAGGCCCTTCTCGAGATGTGTCATGACCTCCTTGTGGTCATTTCTAAGGTGGATGATTCGTACTCGCGTTGTTCGAACTGGGTCTTGGTCTCAGCGCATTGAAGTCAGTGGCTTGAGCCCGGTCGTAGCGTACCTTGAGCGATGTCGATATCGTCGCGTGGGAAGCCGTCGAATGTGGTGAGGGTCGAGTTCATGGTCACTCCATGCTAGCAGAGCGGATTCATTAGCGAAAATATTCTTCACGTGGCACAGGGCAACTCACCGAGTTGAGGACGTTGCTCAGTGCTGATAGCTCCGCCTCGATACGTTCCTTCTCCTGCATGAGATCGGGCATCGACATCTTCGAAACATCGCGGGCAGCAACCCCGGATGACGGTCCGGAGGCGACAGTTGGGGCGTGAATGTCGTCCATTGGGATGCCCATAGTAGAAGGTGGGGAAGATCAGAGCATCGCGGGCGTCAAGGGCGGTGGGTCTCCTTTATATAAGCGCGCCGGCGGCTGGTATCCCTGAAAGTATATACTCAAATCTATTCTCATTTTCGTATATTCAATGACAAAATGAATAGAAATAACCGCTACATCCCTGTGACCCTGGGCCTGCAGGATTTCAATCCCACCTGTTGAGCTGCCTCACGTCATGACATACCTGGATCAGATTGCAATTGTCGGTCCCTCAGCGAGATCTACAGCTGCCTGGAGCCGATGACATTGTTACCATGCCCTCGTATCATTCTGGTTCTTTCGGATGGGGTATGCTGTAGATGAAACATTTCAAACCCCGACAAAGGCCGATTTCCTGTTTGCGCGCGCCGCCTTCCTGCGCAGCGTCCATCGCGACTGCCGAACGATGAAGCCAGACTCAGCTGCGGGTGCTGCTGCTGCGTCTGGGATGATCTCGTGGATTCCATCTTGTCAGTGCTCTTCATGACACCAGACCTTGCGCCTCAACGTCAAACCAGTGGGTTTGCCGCTTTGTGGGATGATGATGGAGTATAAAGACGACGAAACAGACAAGCTTTTACAACCGCTGAACGCGACTGAAAAGGACCCTGAAACCGCAGACAAAACGATCCCAGTGCAAAGAACTTCTCCCACCCATCCATTCAAGAAATGGATGGACAGTTTTCGAGCCCGGAGGCCCGTCCCACCCACAATCCCCGAGCGATACGTCGAGGGCTGGTCGGACTCTTCGACAACTGACTTTCCGATGTTGCTTCCAGCTCCCCGTCGTGGCTCAATCCAAGACCAGTTCGGGGAGAGAACATCCGATTACTCGTCGCAACTGGGAACTGTCAAGACAGCCACCATGAGTATTGCGAGCCAAAGCATGGCCAGGTCGAGTGGAACTACCCAGAGTACAACCACGCAGAGTGCAGTCTCGGACATGCGAATCTCCGCTGACAGCTCTCGGCCAATCTCGAGCAACTGTGTGGATGAAGCTGCAGAGCTGCGAGCGACCAAACGACGTCAGGTGTTACGGGAGCTGCTTGCGACCGAGGCTGATTACGTCCAAGGATTGAAAGCTCTAGCTGGGGTAGGTCTGAGGACCGTATATGTCATTAAATGGATCTTTATTGACCTTTGATTCACAGGTGCTATCCATGTTCGACACCAGACCCCAAATATACCACAATATCCACCGGATTCGTGAGATACATGAGCGCTTCCTGGCCCTGCTTCAAACGACGTCGCCCATGTCAGTATTACCACTCCCAGACGCAGCCTCCGAGCTTGTCTCTCGTGGCGTCTCGAAGCGCTTGAGCGCTCTTGATTTGCCAGGGCTCAAGGGACTGCAGAACCGCTCTCTGAGGACTCGAAAATTGAAAGCATCGGCCAACCAGCGGTTGAAGGCTTTGGCAGCTGAGTCACTGGAAGGTCTCGAGGTTGCCCGAGAAATTGAAAGGCTGGTAAGGTTAGTCGTCTTCTATGTCGACGAAAATTAACCATTATAAAATAGTCCGCATCATTTTCTGCATACGAGGAGTTCTGTTCCAACTATGAGCTCCTTTCGCAAGATCTAGCCATACTACGACGCTCAATCCCGAACTGGTCGGCGTACGATCAAGGAATTGAAGCATTGTCAAAGTCCGTTGCATCCATGGAGACTCGAAAACACGAAGAAAATAGGTCTATGAACCTGAGCGATTTGATGATCAAGGTTGGTCTGGCCAATTCTTGAGTCCCGGTCGAGGTGCACTAATTGATGACTCCAGCCCATTCAACGTCTGTGCAAATACCCACTTCTCCTTCAGGATCTCCTGGGACACACGCCTGTCAGTGACTGTCCCTCTTCCCACAGTGCAATACGGCAAATTCTGGAAACTCTTCGCATTCTGGTGGCCCGAATCAACTCGGCGACTGGCAATCCTATCAACAAAGATCGTATTCAAAAGACCATTCTTCTTCAAGGGAAGATTCATTTCTCTCAATCAGTACATTCGCTACCTTTTAGGATGTCGTGTTCTTGACGCTAACTTATTTGCGAACAGTTCATGCTTCAGGATATATACAAAGAACTCGGTCCGTTGACCCTTTGTGGTGTTCTTCACGTTACATACCAGACACCAGAACATTTAATTGGAGAGTTCATGGTATGTGTGCTGTTCAATTGCTATCTCGTCCTCGTCAAAGGGTTTGAGGATTTTCGTCGATTGGGGCCTGTGGCGTGTATTTACTTGGGTGACATGAGGATGGACACCCCTCAAAACGGACGAGGTAAGTAAGGCTCAGCTCATTCTGGTTGGCAATTCACCTGACCAGCCAGGGCTCTACTGCTACGGATGCCCGTTTTCATGGAAAATTCTTTTTCGTGACCAAGAAGATAGCCATGAATTTGTCCTCAGTGCATCGTCTGCGACGGAAGAGAAACACTGGAAAACGGAGATCTTGAAATGCTCTGCGTCATTATCCGAGATGGCCAACCCGGGCCCTGCCATGGACTCCAGGAAGTATTCCTTTGTGAATATGTTACTACTGCCCCTCGACCGTGTTCAGTACACAGCGGCCTCTCTCGCCCGCAGATCCTCAATGGACTCCTTGACAGTCTTACGAAAAGCCAATGTTCAACATGTCATTATCAAGAAGACACATTGTCCGCGCACGTTCGAGGAAGCGGCGAGTCCGCTGAGCGGCGAGGGAGAGATTGAACGGCCGAAAACACCCGTCGTGCGTGGTGCACTGACTCTGGTTGCGAGGAGGATTGATCGAATTCGACTGGAACGACTGATCGCAGACGTCTACACGCGAGACGTGCTCCCGCTACCGGGCATGGTGCTTGGCCGAGGGGATCTCTTCCGGCGGGGCTCGATCATGAGACGCTTTAGTCTCCACGCCGGTTTCACGAACCGATCCAGCTCTGTCAGCACCGGTCATTCAGGCCCAGCGGTCACCGATGGCCGATCGGTTGAGGAAGATAGCGGCGAGGAAAAGGAATGGGTAGCGAACCATGACGGGTGTGCTGATCAGCAACGGTCGCCAGACGCAGAGTGCGAATCGCCCAAGACACCCACATCCACTATTGGGCGCTCACGAACTCTCCGCTTTCGAACATCCATGAGGTCTGCGGGTTCTGTCTCGACGCCGCGTAGCGAGAAGTGCTCGAGCCAGGATAGCGAGACGTGCGCGCCGCGGAAGAAGTGGACTTCGCCAACCTCTCTATTCAATGTGCTTTCACCGAAGAACCTGATGCGTCCTCGGCCAGCTTTGGGACCAGGGACGGGGTATTAAATGTGGGGGACCAAGGTCAGCTGTGGCCGATGGACGGCGGGGTAGGAAACGCAAAGGGAGCATTGTTATTAGCTTGGCGAAACGTAATGGCTGTGAGCAATGGAAGCAATTGACTTCATTGCACCACCTAGTATCCACGGGGCCCACCCCAAGCAGGTAGATGACGAAAGGGAGAGCAGCAAGGGAAGCTTCCATGACACACGAGCATTTGCTGTCCGCAACGGGCCGTGACGTCACTCACCATCATCTCACCTTTAAAACTCCCCCTCAGCTCCTCTTTCTTTCACTCACCAACTCCATTATTTCTTAACCAACATCCCAAAATGCCTCGCGCCAACGATACCGCTTCCAAGATCTTCTACAAGGGCAAGTCTGAGGACTTTGTTGTCTTTGTCGATGACCTGGAGATCCTGAAGAAGTGGAGAACCGACCGCAGCATTGCCCTCTCCGATGTTTTGAACGGCTGGAAGATCTTCGTAACTCACTCGTGAGTCTTTCACCAAGTCTACGTACTCGGTTTCTTCTAACATTGTATTAGCCACGGTGCTCAGGGTGTCCTGGACACTGCCAGCAATGCCGCTCTGGAGAACGAGTTCGGCACCAAGAACCAGGACGAGTGCATGATCAAGATCCTTGAAGGCGGCGAGTTCCAGGCCAACACGGTTCGTATTATCCCAATGCAATCCTATTGAGCTATGCTGACACACTCTGCAGACCCGCGAGCGTGAGGGCGGCAAGAACGACTCCAAGGGCCCCATGGCCACCGGCCGGTAAATTCAATCTATTTAAAGATGACAGGGAGACACACCGGGCAGCCCCGGATGTCTTCATCCAATCCGTCCTCCCTTTCCCACGGTGGTACCCCTCTCTACCACGTCGGCGTTGCGGTCTCACCATCTCACGTGCATTGATCTTTGAGCATTGTCGACCGGCCGGCGGTCTGGAAGGAGGTTTGATAATGGGAGTCTTGTTTTGGGTCATGTTGCATAAGCTGTTGACAGGCTTTTCCTTACCTGATATCATGATATAACGAGAGACGAAACTCGTCAAACAAATACCATATTCGTTTAAAATCCCATCCGAAGAGCCATTAAGCAAAGCATCTCCCAGTAAATTATCGTATCTAACGTTTAGGTTCGTGATAGTATAGCCATCTACACTGCTTGCGCTGGTATCAAAGTCTATAACCCTCCAGGAAAGCAACGCTGTGACCAGCAAGCTCAACGCCCGAACACGTACTCGGCCCCTCGAGAGCTGACTACCTGAGCCTCCCTCTTCTCTTTCACCCACTGTCCCAGTTCAGCCCAAATCACCTCCTTCTGCGCACGCGTCAGGACCGTGCACACTCCGCTAGTTGTCGTCGCGACAAAGATCCGCGCCCCGCCCCAGCTTGAATCGTCACCCATCACCCAGGGGTCCTGCCACCCATATTTGAACTCTTCTTTCCGAATCCGTCGTCCGAACTTTACTTGGAACACGTATTCCCATATCCCTTTTCCGACCAGACACACGGCCTGCGGCCTTTTTTCTCTTATCTTAGCCTCTAGGATGGGCACGCCGTCGAGCATCTCCTGCCTGCTAAGCATGCTTGCATCGCGAGTAGGCCGTTCCACGACATTCGTGTTACCGACGTTGTATAGTTCTGGCAGTTTGTAGGTATCCGATGGAGGGTGTAGTTTCGTTGTAATCCCGGAGGAGTAAAGCAGTTTCCAGAACTGATTGGTCGGGTGCGCGTATGAATACCCCGTGAGCCCGGTCATGATCCCCGGATTCACACCCACTAGGAGGAGAATCAGGTTGGCGGGTATTGTGTCGGTGAGTTTGGACTCTTCCAAGGAATTGGGGGTTCGTCGGCTGCGTGCTATTCGGGAGGGTATACGGTTGCGGGCCGTCGATGATGTGGTCTGCAATATTGTGGACGTCGTCCTCGGTCCTCGCCTGGGACTCCTGATGGGACCGGGCGTATTGGGTGCATCGCCGGTGGTTTCGTTGGCGGGTTTGTTCAAAGGCAGTTCTTCTTTCATTTCGTGTAGAGAGGATCCCGGCTTAGCGGCATTGCCTCTGTGGGCAAACCCCTGTAATCTCCCGCTGAAGCTGGTAACCCTATCTATAGGCATAGGCTCTAGCGTCATGCCAGAGATTGCTTCCTTGTTTGCTTCGAAGGCCTCCTCTTGAGACGCTTCAAAGGTATGCATGCTTCTTCCGTAACTGCTCGAAGAAAAGTCGTTCTAGAGTCAGTATATTTCATTAGTCTTATTTCAACATTCTTTTTGCACGTGGGACCATCAAGAGACGCTGGTAAAGATCTCACCCATTGTGTAGAGGTGTAAAACTGACGGCAGGAGCGCCATCCATGTTTTTCTGTATCAGTCACGTGGGTCATGTTTGAAGCCTTGCTGTCAAGGCATCAATATTCAAAGTAAAGACCAAAGTAAGGACAAACTTAGGGTTTCCAAGAACAGCAGTCAGCTTGTTAGAAACCGACAAATGACAGCTTGTAGATGTCAAATGAGCCAGGGGTGGTGAATGAGGTTTCGCAAATTACGACTCAGATACAGGCCATCTGAGGCCATCAAATGGCCGTAACTTGTTTTAAAAGGTTAAAGGGACACGAGACTTTTGACGTTTATTGGCCGATTGATGTTTGATTATCAATGTTGTAAACCCAGATCGGACGAAGTTCAACGGGGGACTGAGCGTACGTCGACGTTGTTCTCCGATGGACTCATTGACAGTACGAATCGCACACGCACTGGAAGTACCACGGATGCTTTAAAACCACGCTCCGTAATAAGCTTAAACAAGCGTTAATTTTGAGTCATTATACACACTCCGAATTCCATTTGGGTCTAGGACTTGGGACAAAGTTGTGACTAGGCTTTCTTTGGCCGCGGCCTACCCAGACATCATATTCACGTAGGGCTCTCGATTTCCTCCGTCTTTTAGGGACTGAACTTCAACTCCTTTCGTTTCACCCAACTTTCATCGCTTTCTAAAAGCCAAAGTAAACTTGTGGTAAGCTATCGGCTTTCCGAACAGCTCTCCAGTCTGAGCTCCATGTATGATGCTAATATAGCTTAGAACATGGACGATGATTTTGATATAAGACGGATATTCGAAAGCTTCAAAACCTTCAAACCTTCCGAGGGGTATAGTGAAAAAAATAACCGGTTTTTCCAGTACGGCAAAGGCCTGTCGATTCCCTCAGCTTTATTTGTCAATATCGTTTGTGCTGAGCATTTTCTCCGACATTTGGTGCAATTAGAGGAGCGATCCAGAAAGGAAAAGCCACTATTAAAAAAGATCTATTCCGACCATGACTCCAACAAGGTTCGTGAATTAGAGGAAGACCTCGAGGAACTTCGAAGAGCTATCGATATGACCGGACGACTACTCTACCACCTTGAGTCGAATCTCCCTCGACGACCGAGGGTCTCAGGCTTGTTGTTGTCGTAGGCATGGTGATTGTGAGCGGGGTGAATGGTGTAGGAGGAAGAAGACGAGATAGAAGAAGAGAGAGCGAGACAAAACCAGGGAAATTGGTAAGTGGGGGAAGTGCGCACCCACCTGGTCAGGGAAAGATGATACTTAGGATAGGAAATATGCTTACAAAGGCCTACCTAATAGGTAACTGAGAGAACAATCCTTTACTTATAAATGTCCTAATAATAGGTAACTAAGAGATAATTCAGAGATAACTGAGAGAATAAACCTTCACTAGTGAATGTCCTTATAGCTATATAGTTATAAGTAAGTGAGAGAATAAGCCTTCACAAGTGAACAAAAGTGGAGGCTAAATGGCCCTGACTAAAAGAAGATGGTTGATCTGAGAGACAACCAAGAGGCAGCAATTAGAGTGTATAAAATCAAGGCATCGACGGAACAATCCATTAAATAGCTCACTTCAATCATGATCGGGGTATTATATTCTATGTACATGATCTGCGTCCGATGCACTCAATGCACCAGACCGAACAAAAAAGGTTATGCTTTTAGCACCCTTGATCTCTTCGGTAATGTCCAAGGTTCCGGACACACAACCTGTAAATAAGATTAGCAAGGCTCGACGTCTGGGCAGATATTCTTCAACGAACCTCGCCTTCGCTGTAGGCCCAAAAGTACACTCCAATACCGACCAGGTAGTATATCGCAGGGTCGGTACCCTGATAGAGCAGGGCCGCAAGTAGAGCGCTGAGTGGGTATATGATGAGTCGAATTTCGATACTGCGATGTGGCAAAGATCCTGCCAGTGGCTTTAATGGCCATTCCCAAGCTAGACCGACGACGCCCATTATTAAGTTGAGGATTTGGAGGACGGGGATCGGGTCGACGGCGGCGTCTAGGTTCTTGGAGATGAAGTCCCAAAAGACTTTGGGCCAGATGAACCCTTCGATTGCGCTCGCGATCTGGTCTGTATTGGAAACTCGTTAGTGCTTGCCCATGAACTGTGAATTTGGTTGGGCGAGTACAAGCTGAGGCAGTGAGGATGATCAACCTCCCCCAGTGGTTCTTGATGAGCCTGCCCATCTTGTCGGATTATGTCGTAACGTATTCAATAGATTTTCGTTCCGCGAAATAGCTAGGTATTGGGCGACGAGTCATTCGCTTGCGCTAGAGCGACGCCGGTGAAGCTCAACACAATGGTTGCTGGCTGCGCGGATATCTAGGTTGTCGGGACTTGCGACAAGAGTCCGTCGAGCGACTTCAGAAGCCCATGGAGAGTTCACTTAGTCACTGCGAGAGCATGCGCGAAAATGTGCGCACTGAGGGGTACAGCAAGCTGTTGACCTCGAGGGCTTATCGCGATGGCATGATTGAATCGATCCGAGAAAGACTTGGTACGGATACGAATGGCATGCGGGGGTGTCTACGCATTCTATACTTAGACAGAAAGATAATCAATCCAACTGGTAACTCGCATCGACGAGAGGAGACACGGGCGCCAAAAAGGTGACCGATGCAATGCATCTCGAGCGAGTAGCGCCCATCGCGATCTGCACGGGTGTACTCGAGCACCTTGGACCAATCAGTAAGCTGGGCAGGACCGAGTCCTTGACATCCCCTCACTGTGGGTTTCTTCAGTGGTTCCTCGCTGCGGTGTGATTGGGGGGCCGTGGATGTGACGGAGCGGATCGTGATGCAACCGTAGACAAATCAGAAGTCGCAACGCCGGAACTTGGCGTGATGAGATGCAGCCCGTGGCACGCACTTCCAGCCTTTCCTCGGACTGGAGTTTCACCCACATTTCAATTGTATTCTGCCAGAGGCCGTGGGTTGTTCTGCGAGCTTCCACCATTGTAGCAGAGACATGGAACATGTCTCCAAATCATCGGATCAGATGGCCCAGTTCTGCACTGGTGTTGTACACCGGTATCTCTTTTTCTACAAGTCGGTCTGTGTAAGGGAATACGATTTACGAAGCTCAGAATTGTGATCACCGTGATTTACGGTGCCAAATGGGCCAAGACCATATATCAAGTGGGAAGTGGATATGGAGATAGCGGCACGAGTCGTCGGTTATTTTGAGAACCACGATCCGTCCGAAGTAGGACCTTAGAGCCGAATGGCAGGGACAGGGCTTCACCGACTCTGCTCCGGGGTTTCCGTGTGATGGGCAATGAGCGCTTGCAGAATGCACGTTATAGGCTCGCCCTAGAGTAACGTTTTGCCTTGGCTTCTTTGGCGCTGGCCACTCACCAGCCTCCTCTTTACCCTCTCTTGAACAGCTTTCCCCGTTATTTCCATACAGAGGCCGTTCAGGCTCCTTTCCGGCCTAGTCACTATCCCAAAGGACCGTAGTTTGGCTCCACACCAGCATGATTCGCGCTTCTGTCTTTGGATTCGCATCCTCGGTGGCATCATAGAATGACGATCAGAAACAAGCTGCATTAACCAACGACTGTAACAAAGCCGTGATCCATGACCGGCCATGCGCTATTGCCCAGACCAGTCCGAATGCCAAGGCGATCGTGCCAAAGATGTTCTGAAAAAGGTCATGGCCACAAAAGTCGAAAGATGGTAAGATTTGACGAGAACTCGGATCACGACACGGCGTCAGACACCAGCCCCCGGACTTGGAAGGTTTCTAGCCTACCGGTTGATACCTATCACATCACGGAAGAGGCCATTGCAGTCAGGAATTGCAAAAGCACAGACATAGAGATCATTCCATTGGGCGAGAGCCCGCACTTCGGTTCGTTCTCGGTTGCCGTGGCCGGATGTAATTATAGATCGGCTCCCCCTCACCCCTGCAGCTAAATCCACAATGCTGGGATTCTCAACATCTGTTCCACCTCCATTCACCCTGCGGTCGACTACGATCGCATCGATTTGAGGATCACGCTTTTCAAGTATTGTCTCTTGGGATTCTAGCATCTCGGTAACTCTCTAGAGAACTGCTAGCGGACCGTTTCGCGAAGCGCACTGGGGAAACACACCTCGAAACCGGGCTTTCCCGACGAACAAATCCGAATCCTGGCGCATCACTTTCTTCCAAAGAAGTCTCAACTTTCCTTTTTGAAAAGTAACTTGCAAGACCTTTTTGCTATCTCTTCGATCGATAGAACCCCTGGTCGGCGGGGGTGGTCGTGATCTGAGACCAGGTTCATGGAGAAGCGACGCAAACGAACTGCCATTTTCCTACGTCTCAAACCACTGTACTCTTGATTCCAACTCTGGTGCTGTCTGTCGGATCAAAGACTGAGGTCTAACAAAGAGCGTTCAGATTGCTGGGACAACCTACGTTGCTCGTCGCTCCTTTGATCCTTTTAGCATCGTCGCTGGCCGACATTAAAATTCCACGGCAACATGGCCGTATCTAATGATTCGTGGCTCAGGAAAGCCAATCGCACCCCATCCAAAATCCTGTTCTATCTCATGTTCTGGGGGATACATTTTGGTATCTTCGCGGTCGGATGGTACGCCCTATCTCCAAGAATCCAGAACTCTAGCTGACACGAAGACAGGTATATCCAAGCATCCAACCAGAAGCTTGCAGGCCTCAACGTACTCAAGTTCTCCGTCTGGATCTCGAGAGGTGCAGGCCTTGTCCTCTCCATCGATGCAACAGTGATCCTTCTGCCCATGTGCAGAAATGTTTTACGGTGGCTCAGACCGCAGATCAGATGGTTGCCGCTTGATGAATCGGCATGGTTCCACCGTCAGATTGCGTACGCTCTGCTAGTATTCTCCGCGATTCACACAGCCGCCCACTATGTCAAGTATGTGTCAGTTTTAGACAGCGTAATTCGGCCGTGCTAACGAAGCTCAGTTTCTATAACATCGAAAAAGATCACATCCGCCCTGAGTTGGCTGTTCAAATCCACTTCACACGAGCTGCCGGTATCACGGGCCACGTCATGCTATTGTGCATGATGTTGATGTACACCACTGCTCATCATCGTATTCGACAGCAGGCCTACGAAACGTTCTGGTACACGCATCACCTCTTCATTCCGTTTACACTGGCCCTCTACACCCATGCCACCGGATGCTTCGTTCGAGACACTACCGACCCGTTCTCACCATTCGCGGGCAAACAGTTCTGGGATCATTGTCTAGGATATGAGGGCTGGAGATGGGAGCTTGTCGCAGCTTCTCTGTATCTCCTCGAGCGGCTGTACCGCGAGATCCGATCCCGGCGCGAGACCATGATTACCAAGGTCATCCGCCACCCGTATGGTAAGTCAATGGACGCATGGATAACAGAAATGCAGAATGCGCAAGGTGCTAACAGACGAACAACAGCCGCCATGGAGATCCAGTTCCACAAACCGAGTATGAAGTATAAAGCTGGTCAATGGATCTTCCTCCAAGTCCCCGACGTCTCCAGCACACAGTGGCATCCGTTTACCATCACCTCTTGTCCATTTGATCCCTACATCAGTGTTCACGTCCGCCAGGTGGGCGACTTTACACGAGCACTCGGAGATGCACTGGGATGCGGTCCTGCACAAGCAAAGGATCTCGAAGGCCTTGACCCGCTCGGCATGTACGAAGTCGCACTTCAGAACGGACAGATGATGCCGAAGCTTCGCATCGATGGGCCTTACGGTGCGCCCGCCGAAGACGTATTCGAGAACGAAATTGCCGTCCTCATTGGAACCGGAATCGGCGTCACGCCCTGGGCTTCGATCTTGAAAAACATTTGGCACCTGCGCTCCAACCCCGATCCGCCTCGCCGATTGAGACGTGTCGAGTTCATCTGGATCTGCAAAGACACCTCATCCTTCGAATGGTTCCAGGCACTTCTTTCGTCTTTAGAAGCTCAATCAGCCAATGCTGCCGCCTACGAGGGCAGCACCGAGTTCTTGCGTATCCACACCTACCTGACCCAGCGCTTGGATGATGATACTGCTGCGAATATCTATCTCAACTCGGTTGGACAGGCCCTGGATCCGTTGACTGAACTGAAAAGTCAAACGAACTTTGGCCGTCCAGATTTTAAACGCCTTTTCACTGCCATGCGGATCGGTCTTCATGATCAGACGTACATGAGAGGTCTACAGAGCGCATCAACAACGGAGATTGGTGTGTACTTCTGTGGACCTAACACGGCAGCGAACGATATCAGCGACGCAGCCAAGTCTTCGTCTACAAAGGACGTGAAGTTTAAGTTCTGGAAGGAACATTTTTAGTTTTGCGTTTTCCTTTTTGACAGCGATGCTTTCGATCGCGTACGACTTGATGAGTTATGAATCTATTTGTTTTTTTCCTTTGCTGCACTTTACAGCCCTGTTTGCGCTGACGTATACATACGTCGGACAGCTTTGTCCTGTACTATAGTTGATGACCGCGACATTCTTTTTAAATTCACAAGTGATACCATCTCCTTCCATAAAGTGATTCCTTGTTTAATGTGATGCTAGTAGTGTACAGATATGAGTGCAAGGTGACCATTCCTCTCGATTGCTAGGCTCTCTCGCCTCTCCTGGACTCATGAAGGATCTTCGGGTACTTCGGAAGTGCCACGTCGCTGAGCGAGCACATCAAGAATGTCATTTTGAATGTTCAGATGGATCCGCAGTTGCTTCTCAACGAGAACATTATACAGCTGACACAGATCATCAAATCCAAAGCCGGTGTGCTTCGACTGTTTCCTGTCGAGGGATTTGGGATCATGTTGGACCAGGTCATCTCGAAGTTGCTCGAAGGCGAGCATGAGAAGCTCTTTAGACCAGGGGCAAGCACGGATCGCTCGGTAAAAAACGGTCTTCGCAGCATTGATATCCCGAGTTTGATGGAGCTCAAAGAGGATGTAAAGCTTCCAGATGGTAATGTTTGATCGTGCACTGTCGACGTCGAAGCTGTGATGCGTATTCTTGTCACCCGGTTTTATTGAAGCCAAGGCTGAATGCTCGCCAATTGCCTTCTCAAAAGCGGCTCGCACGGAGTGGGCAGTACCGCCAGTGAATACTGGACGGCAAAGTTCATTATAAATGGAAAAGAGCTGAGTGGAAATCGGTGTGCTCTGAGAAGCGATGCCCCGTAGGCCGAATTCACCATCCAGTCGATACCGACTGTCTGCGTCTGTATTTTTGGTGAGAGCACTAATGTCCCGGATCCGATCGAAAATCGGAAAGCGAGCTTCATTCCACATGAACAGTGAGAGGAAGAGAGTGTTGTGAGGGAAAAGTGATATGCTCTCTGTGAGAAGGTTGTGGATCTGGACTGGCTTGAACTTTCCTTGCCGTTCAACATGAAAATAAATGAGTCTTGCTCGGGATTGATGTAGCAACTCTGCGATAAAAGCCTTCGTGCTCTCCTCCTGCACAGGTAGGCCCCTAAGTTTCAGGACTGCCGACGTATAGACATCAAGGGAGGCCTCAAAGGAGCCTTCCACGATATAAAGCAGTAGGGCGAGACAGTCTGTGTACGAAGCATACACTTGAAATTTCCTGTAGGCAAGAGCCCTCTCTTGGGATTCGCGCAATATATTTTGGACGCGCAGTTTGCTGGTGGCATTGAACTGGATAGGATCAGGAGCCGTCGAAAACGGAGCGAGATCAATTTTTTGTGATAACATTGCATGCAGGACGTAGGAGGCTCGTCCAAAGTCCTCGCACTGAAGGAATTCCCACGTCCAGGAATTCCAAAGAAGGCCGCAGTCGATTTTGTCATAATCGTCAAAATCCTTGCTCATCGACAGGGCAGTGGACCACACATGATCTGCAGTCGACTGGGCCCCAGTACGACACTGCATCAAAGCAAAGCAGTTGTAGAGTCTCAAATTCGAAGATCTTGTCCTCAACAACCGCTTTGCAAATTTCTTGGCTGCTTCCCGATCGCAGGCAAAATCAACTGCCAAGGAGTATTCAGCCAATTCGTCATCGGCCGTGTAAAGTTCCGCCAAAGACCGCAGGGTCTGCCGCACCCAGTCAGGGTTGATGATCGACGATTCGCTCGACATGTCATCCGCCCACGCTTGGAATGATGAAAACCACTTCTTTGGCGTTGCAAACATGGTATTCGTGGCATGGAGAAAGTTGGGAACCGGGAAGCAGAAAGGTGATTTGGAGAATTGTGGATTACCCGGCTTCGAGGAGATCCAGGGAGACAGGTTATTTTGCGTATTGTCCACGAATTCATTTCGCACGAAATTGTCTCCACTCCATAGCCGGGTCGTCAGAGCATTCTGAGTGACGGTCAAATGTGGCAAATGACAGAAATATAGGAAGCTGTCAATAAGTTCATCCAAGTTGTTCAAATCCCAGAAGAACGGCAAAACATTCTGCAAATCCGAGAAGAGGACTACCGTGTACGGGTCGTCCATGCCGGGTTTGAACTCGTCTATACTCCGCGATGGGATTTGACAGTCCAATACCCGTTCCCTCTCGGCTGCAGCCCAGGATGTCAAAAGGTCTGCAGACTCGACTTTCGTCTTGTATGCATGGGTTTGTGGGTCAACATCGGAGCTTGCAACGTTTCGCCAGCCTACCGCACCGACTTCTCCGATTCTGGCCACTTCTGACTCCCAGAACTCCGCGAAGGAGGAGAGAGCGCCTTCTTTGTCGTTACTTTCAGCAAAAGTAGACGGCCTGAAGCAGGTAAACTCCAGCACACCCTGCCAGAGACCAACGGCGAGTTCAATATAGCCAGCTTCGCGAACAAAAAGGGTCAACCGGAGAAACAAGTAACATTGAACCTGCAATTTGTGGGGACTTGCTGTGCTAGATGCATTGAGGCTCAAACACTCAAGAAAGACCGTCATGCATTGTTCGAAAGCAAAGTTATGGAAATCCGTCTGGCGAAAATCGAGATATTTGACCCACAGACTGATAAACGCTGAGTTCTTTTTCAGCGTGTCCTTCCACTGACCCAAAAGCATTTTGGCATCCCAGGATTTTGCACCTTCATACAATCGGCCCAGGAGAAGACGATCCTTGTGGTCGCTCTCCCCAACCTTTTTGAGAGCTTTCTCATAAAGAGATAGCTTGATTTCAGCTAAACTTTGTCGCTCGGCATAGGTAAATAAACGAGACTCGTCGTGCGTACCAAGGATCAGCATATCTTGGTGATCAATCAGTCTGAGCCATGAAGCAACGTCCGTAGGATCGGAATCTATGGCGCGCGATAGCTCGGCATTGCGAGCCTTTCTGTCCGCATCAATGTCGATTTGAATGTCCTGTTCCAAGGCCTTGGGATCAGGTAGTGCTTCCAACTCCCCCGGAATGACATCTTCTTCCTTTGCCTTTCCGTGTATCGATCGGTAAGCGTGATGCTCGTCGCCAGAGTCACTATTGTAGTTAAAATTGGTTTTAGTTGCAGAATCAAATTCTATGAAGTCTTGCATATGCTCAACAGCCGCATTTCCAGTGTCATCCTGTCGTAAGCGAAACAGTCGCGTTGGCTGGGTGGAGCTTTTGGATATAAGCTTGGCTGATTTGACTCTAACCCCGTCAGCGAGTCCCTGTTCCCTGGTTCGCAAAACCAGACTGTCGGTGTCTCGGTGTTCACGATCGATCATGTATTTCGTATCTATGCCAATAACTCTTCCACTACCGGCCCGGCGAAATGCGGGGACGGCATACCGGTGTGTGGCGCCGTAGGTGATGTTGTGCCGATCACCTCTCCGGTCGATAATGAAGAGGTCAGGTTCAGCAGTGTCATACTGGTTTCTGACCTCACTCACACCGCCCAAAGAACGAGCTTCATCTTTGAGTTGGCCATTGTTGCTCCGCAATTCACGGTGGTCGCGCGATTGCTGCCGTTCTCTAGATCTGCGGCGATCTCGAGAGTCACTGCGACGCCTTCGCTTTGTGCGTGAATGGCGGTCCGAGGATCGATGCCGGCCATTGTGTTCAGAGCCCCGTGGCGAACGAGATCGACGGTCATTTCGACTGTGTTTTGACCGACGGGAATCGCGGTCGTCCCGAAGAGATATTTCGTGACGGCTATCAGTCGGTCGATCAGCCTCTGGAGCCGGCGGAGGAGGTTTGAAGCTAGAGAACCGCGGGACTGGCTTTTTGTCCTGCATTGGGGGTCAAAACACGTACACCGCAAACAATTTAAAGAAGCACACTCACCTGCGAACTCGACGAGTCCATCGTCGCGGACCGTTGCTGCTGTTATCGCGCGCGCAGGCCTCTGATAACCCGGGCGGACTGTTGTTCCGGGGGCGGTGAGAGCAGGCCCGTCAGAAAAAAAAGTTGCTTGTAAACCGCCTCAATATCTGCGCCCGCCGATTCGAGGTAGCAAGCAACTTTCTTCGGAGATACGAGAGAGAAATGGGCTACAGTGATCTGGTCTGAAAAGTGACAGATTACTCCTACGTCAATATGGCCTCCTCTCTTGCGGCGCAGCTGTCGCAGGTTGCGGCCAAGTCGACCAACGAGCTCGATCTTAAGGCCCAGCGCCTTTCCCACTCACAATCGTTGATCTTCGACCGGAAGATCGCAGGGTCACAAGACTTTGACACTGTTTATGATATTTGTTATGAAGGATTCCGAGAGCTTTGCTCCCTGGATGCGCGATTCGAGGATTTCGGGCGCACAATTTTCAGCGAGCAGAGCAAGGCGGAGGATCGAACACAAATCAACGCCACCCAGAATCAGGAACTCGATGCTGTAATCGAGGCATTCCTTGGTCTGGTTGGGGGCCGATTGCAACTAAGCCCCGCAGTGAAGGCCGTGGAGTGGCTGGTTAGACGTTTCAGGTACGCTGGTTATGATTGATTATTGCGGGAGATCATTCGGCAACTAACCACCATGGCAGGGCTCACGAATATAATACCGCCTGCATGATTCTCACTTTCCTCCCGTACCACACGACTCCCCTATTTTTGAACCTGCTCTCCATTCTGCCTACTGATCTGACGCCGACGTTCAAAGTCCTTTACCCATATAAGAACGGCCTGGTGAACCCGCCGCGGCATCCTATCGTGCACAGTGCCACTACAAACAAATCGTTCTTTGCAGCTTTGAATGATTATGTTCTCAAGGTGTGCCGGCAGCAAGCCCAGAGCCACAGCCTGCTTACCTTCTGGGCTGGTATCATTACGGAGGCAGTGGCGGGCATGCTAGATGCTGCTCGCTCAGGCAGGAGAGAAGCTGAGAAACAGAAGCATGAGGACATTATCATCCGTGTCCTGCCTGTCCTCAGCTCTGCATTCACGATGAAGAAGATTTCGGAATTGATCATCAGTTGCTACATGATCTCTGTTGTGCTCGCTCAAAAGGCCATCCTCGCCGACGACGTCCTCAATGGCTTGATGGAGAGTGTCGTCACTTCTTGGACGGAAGATACACTTAGCTCGGGTCTCATCTGTTTGTCCGTCCTGGCACAGCAGAAGCTAACCGCCAACCTTCCTAAGAAGGTCTTCAAAGCTATTGCTCGACTTGAGAACCCCATGCAACAGCTTTCCGAAGTCACCGCACAATATCAGACATCCAAGCTATTGCTTGGACTCGTTGCCGGCTGTGTTAGTGACCTGGATAAGCAGAAGGACAACTCTCGCCTCGCACTATTGTCTTCTATCTTCGAAGCTGCCGTTTTCGGAGAGGACGAAACCAAGGAAGCCATAACCATGATTCTTAAGGCTGCTAGCAACTCCGATGAGACTCGCGGCATGTCCTTGGACGCTCAGACACAGCTTGCAGAATTGGTTCAAGGATTCAGTCGACCCGGGGCTCTTCAGCCCATCTTCCAGAAGGCACTGACTGAATCATCCTTCGACATCCTGGCTCTGGAGCACAACTTGCAGACAGTGGTCGAAGCACCCATCCCCACCCCTGCCATTGAGGATGTGGATATGCAAGATGTCGATGACGAGCAGGACTTGGACAACTTCACCCCCGCGGTGGAGACTCTGACCAAAGAGCCTTTGTTTTCCTCCTCGTTCCTCAGCAAGCAGTCAATTCCAGAGTTTGACAGTCTTGTGCAAGTCTTTGCACTGGCCGCTGATTCTGAGGCGAGGCTCGAGCAGTTCACTAACTTACGAATTCTTGGAAAGTCCGAGGCAACGGAGAGTGCTCAATATTTGTCATTCTTGACTCGTGTTCTCTCCGGATCTTTCCCTCTGGGAACTAGAGTCGCTGCTTTGAATGCTCTCTCCTCGGCGCTTCAGTCGATCGCTGGTGAATTCGACCCCCAGGCATTGCTGCCTTTCCTGTTTGTCGCCCTCTCTGATCCATCTGAGCGCATTCGCCGCGAGACCACCGGTGTTATTGCTGTTATTGGCTCTATCTACAAAAAGAACAAGAAGGCCGACGACAATAAGCCATGGGCTCACGACATGATCTATGGCAAGGGCAAGCAGTCCTCTGGAATCTCTTGGATGTCTACCCGTGATGTACAAAAGGTCCTGGAGCGTGCATTGCTTCCCGGACTGGAGGAGTACGCCCTTGACCCTGAGTATATTGGCAAGGTACTTGATGCTACACTCCGTGGGTCTGTTCTCTCGGAAGAATCGGGTGCCTCCGAACTCAAGAAGTCGGTTCGGCAAGGTCTCTTCACATTCCTGTGCTCGCACGTCATTCGGATGCCCGTTTTCGCTCCCAAGTTTGCCTTGTTGCGTCTGCTCAACGGTGTTAAGAAGGTTTCCGGCACTACCCGTGCCAAGGAACTCCTTCCTTTCCTTGAGGATTGGCGTGGCCTGACCCAGAAAGAAGTTGACGATATCTGTACCAAGGAGCGTCTTTCTGCCTCCGAGACAGAACACCAGGTGGTCGCCATCGTTTCGCCGAAGGATGCTGATGCCATTACCACCCTTTTGACCAAGGTCAGCCCCAATAGCGAGTCCGTACGGCCATCGTTTGTCGCTGCCGTCTTTGCCCGGATCAAGGAGATCTGGGCTAAGATTCCGGCGGAAAGCCAAGTAGGCGGAGCCGAGAAGCTTCTGGACATTGCACTCGGACTGTCGACGGGCGAAGTTCCCTTGGCAGATAACTGTCGTGACGTTCTTCGTAGCATCGAGCTGTCCAGTCCTATTCTGGTCAGCTTTGTCAAGAAGATTCCTGCCTCATTGACTGATATCGAGGCCACTGGCCCTGCTCCCAAGCGTCGACGAACTAGTCAAAACAACATGATCGCCATGACCGTCAAGGACGAGGCAGAGCTCGCCAAGCTTATGGACAAGATGACTTTCATCCTGGAGGTTATTGACAGCTCTAGCCCCGACTCCCACCCGGAGTTGGCCGAAGGCCTGTTCCAGACTCTTGCTGCTCTTCATCACTTTAAGTCTCAAATCCAGTCTGGAATGAGTTACCTCCTGAGCTTGACCTTGGGTAGCCTCTTGGCTATTGTCAACAAGTCTAAGGGATCCACTAAGCCACTGTTTGATACTTCTGTGATCCGGGCTGATCTGGTCGTCGACTGCGTTCGAACCACGGATAGCCCGCAGGTGCAAAATGCGGCTCTCCTTCTTGTCGCTGGCCTATCCGTCATTGCCCCCGAGCTTGTCCTTCACAGTGTTATGCCCATTTTCACTTTCATGGGATCCAGTGTCCTCCGTAAGGATGACGAGTACTCCGTTTCTGTCATTGACCAGACCATTGACCAGGTCGTTCCGGCTCTCATCCAGTCGCTTCGCAACCAGAAGCGTGACATTGTGTCGGGAACTTCGGAGTTGCTACTCAGCTTCACTGCCGCGTTTGAGCACATCCCGTCGCATCGTCGTCTCCGTCTGTTCCATGCATTGATCAGCAAGCTCGGCGCCCAAGACTTCCTGTTCGCTGTCCTTGCCATGCTTGCCAACCGGTATTCCACCGACAAGGATGTCCTGACTCTGATGACTGGCGTCGTCTCAGACACTACTCCTGCCGTGGAGCTCACCACATACAGCAAGTACCTCAACCTTGTTATCGATTCCTTCGAAGCGAAGCCCGGTATTTCTCAGGTCCTCCTTGGAATTGGCAGCGATGATGGCCGTGATCCTCAAAAGGTTGCCGTGGACCTCCTGCGAGACTTGGCGCACTTGCTCAAGCACTCATCCCTCAAATCCAAGCTGGAGACAACATTCGAGACCGAGGGCTCCGTGACTGACCAGGTTCGCGCTTGCTTCTCTCGGGTCCTTGGGCAGGTTCTCGCCCTTGGCGAATCGGTGCAGAATATGAAGCCTGTCAGTCAGGCATGTGGCGATGTGCTCGGCTCTCTCTTCGGCACCCTGTCCCTTGTTGACTTCTTGGACACCATCGAATACCTCCTTGATCCTAAGCAATCGAACGATGACCTTCGCCGCAAGGTCCTTCGTCTGCTGGAGAACCGTCTTCGCCAAACCCCTGAGCGTGACAGCGAGTCCCAGCTCAAGGTGCTTGACTTCCTTCCTACTCTGGTTGGTATCGTTCAGTCGTCTCCCGATTCGCTTCTCAAGCATGCTGCAGTCGCCTGCATTGACCGCATTACTGAGAAGTACGGCCGGAAGGATGCATCCAAGGTCATTCCCGCCGCCCAGGTTGTCGCCAGTGCCTCTTGTCTTGGCGAATCTGATGAGCGCATTCGCATCATGGGGGTCCTGTGCCTTGCTTCCATGGCCGAGGTTCTTGGTGAGGCCATGATCCCAGCGCTTCCCAGTGCTGTTGCCCAGTCTTTGAGCCTTTTGGAGCTTAGCTTGGCCACTGGAAATGAAAATTCGCGACTCCACGATGCTGTGTTTTCGCTCTTCTCTGCTCTGTTTGTCAACCTGCCGTTCATGATGTCGGCTGGCCATCTCGACAAGATTCTGCTGCTCGCTTTCAAATCTGCTAACGCAGAGCTCGAGGAGAGCTCCGAGGACAGTCGTCTGGAGACACTCCGGTTAATGGCATCCCGCAAGATGGATATGACTGCTACTCTTGGTGCGATTGACCGCAATTGGCAGCAGGCCGTGCGAGCTGGTCCCACAGCGACCAATGAGGTCTTGGATATCCTCAACCTCGTCGTCGAGAAGAATACCAAGGCCGTCGTTGTGAAGAACGTCGGTGTCCTTTCCAACATCCTCTTCAAGGCGTTTGACCTGCGCCGTGAGCAAGTTGCTCTCGGCGACCGCGCCAACTTCGAACCCTCCGACGTGGATGAGGCCGAAGGTGCATTGAATGATGTCACAATCAAGATGATTTACAAGCTCAACGACAGCACCTTCCGACCTCTCTTCATCAAGTTTGTTGAGTGGGCCACCACTGGTACTCCTAAGAAGGATGCCCAGGGCCGTGTTTCGCGCCTTACAACCTTCTACAAGTTCCTCCAGAGCTTCTTCGGTACTCTCCAGTCCATTGTCACCGGCTATTCGAGCTACATCCTGGAGAACGTTGTCGAGATTTTGGGCTCAACAGGTCCCTCCAAGGCTACCAAGACCCTCTGGCTGGCGACTCTGCGGACTCTCTGCAATTCATTCCAACATGACCAAGATGGTACGTTTTAGTCCTTCACGCTGCTATTCCACATCCATTAACCTTTAAATACAGATTTCTGGCAATCTCCTTCCCACCTCGCCAGTATCTCGGGTCCTCTAATTGCCCAGCTGGCTCACGCAACCACTTCGAAGACTGCGGATCTGGTCATTGAAGAAGTGGTCCCTGCGATCACAGACCTCGCCATCGCTGCCGATTCGACGGACAACCACAAAGAGCTCAATAACGCACTGATGAAGTACCTCCGACCTTCATCTGCTCCCAACGCCAAGTCGGCGGGTGGCGATAACGCTTTCACCCGCCTTGCCGCCTTGAAGACCGAACAGGCACTTACCGAGCAGCTGGGTGAGGAGTGGCTCGCTCTCCTTCCCGAGATGCTGCCTTATATCAGCGAACTCATGGAGGACGAGGACGAGAGTGTGGAGAGAGAGGTGCGCAAGTGGGTGAAGCAGATTGAGGGTGTATTGGGAGAGCGACTTGATGATATGTTGACCTAAGGGGTGTCCTTTGGTGTCATGTATAAAAACCGCATTTGGCTGGCGTTTGTATAAATAGACCCCCCTGGCAGGGCATGCAGTCAACGTCTGCAGAAAAGAACATTGTTTATTTACACTTCCATAACTATGAATTTCATCGATTCGAGTCATTTACATTAAACTTCCAGTTATAGCATAGCCCTCCATCCAAGAGAAACCCTATGTTATAAGTAAATTATGTAAAATACTGGCAAGTCAAAACTGGAAGTTGACTTTATTCGTTGTTATCATCATCAATATCATCAATATCATCAATATCATCAATATCATCAATATCATTATTATTATTATTATTATTATTATTATTATTATTACCGCACTTATTTCTATCTAATATATCAAGGATAATATTAGACTGGTCGGACTTATCCAATAGTATAACCTGCGCCTCTGTAGGGTCTGCGAGCTTATGGTCACCTAATTTGGGATAAAATGCTGTATTCTGATTGGTCGGTAGGTAATTGACTAGACGAAATATCCGAGGGGAAAGGGATGTGAAGACTGAATATGTAAAAAATGGTCGAAATATATGGGAAAGATTAAAGAGTGGGTCCGTCAGAGAGAAATCGCACGAAATCGCATGTTATAAGCGGATTATATAACGTATGGACATGTCAATACTGGCAGTTTACTGTACATGAATGAGGCCGTTGCATCTGTCGTCCAGCATTTAGTCCTGGGGAACAGGAGAGTCGGCCGCATCAACACCCGCGTTCCACCGATACTTCGAAGCCGGGTGGTCTGCAGCCGGACCAGACTGACCAGGTCGTGTATACAAGTTCTCGCGGTACGTTCCCTTGTGCACTGCGTAGTCATCCCAGAAGAGACCTCGTTTGCGGAGCTCAGGAATGAGCAGATCGATGATATCCCTGAACGAGCCTGGTTTGATAACGTATGCCTAATCGAAGCATGATTAGCGTCAGACTTGAAAGGCCGGGAAAACCCAAGACTCACCAGATTGAACCCGTCCACGTCGGCTTCTTGGACCCATCTCTCCATGTTATCGGCCACCTGCTGCGGTGTGCCGACGGGCGTGGCACCGAGACCACCGACGGTGATGTGTTCGCCAACGGTCTTCTTGGTCCATTTGGCAACTCCGGGCGTTGCTTTGGACCAGCCTTCAACAGCCGATCTAAAAACAATCAACAATCATTCTACGCAATTTGTTGCACGAATACATACCGGATGGCGTTGCTTTCGACGTGTCGCAGCTCCTGGTCATCTGCATACTTATCCAGATCAATTCCTGTCCACCCGCCGAAGAGCGCCAAAGCACCATCAATAGAGCCCAGGCTGCGATAATACTTGAACTTCTCAAGCGCCTCTTCCTCGGTGCGACCCAGAACGGGGCACAGCAGCGCCAGGAACTTGATACTCTGGGGGTCACGACCAAACTCACTCTTGGCGAGTTGGCGAATCTCAGCGACGTTCTTGGCTACCACAGAGGGGCTGTGACCGGCGACAAAGATGGCCTCGGCATGCTGCGCAGCAAAAGTCTTTCCGGCCTTGGATGTTCCCGCTTGCAGGATTACGGGCGTGCGCTGCGGACTCGGCTGCGTAAGATGAGGTCCCGGTACATTGAAGTATTTGCCCTCGTGGTTAATCTGTCGGACGCGCGATGGCTCTGTGTAAATGCCGCGCTCGCGATCGTGAACGACCGCATCCTGGCGCCAGGATGACTCCCAGAGCTTGTAGGCGACCTTGATATACTCTTCTGCTACCGCGTATCGGTCATCGTGCTGTATCCTTGTCAGCTATGCTCGTAGTCGTCTTGTAAGAGGTCTCACGTGTGGCTGCTCAGCTGCACCCAGGTTTCGCGCAGCAGAGTCGAGATATCCTGTAACAACCTGTAGTTGTTAACTCTATCCCGACCTAGTCTTGTTAGAGATGTACTTACATTCCAACCGACACTAACAATTATTAGTTATTCGAGATCGACAAGAAGTTCTTCAGACCACTTACCGTCCTTTAGTGAGGTGGTCGACCGTTGAAAGTCGTCTTGCAAGGTGATAAGGCTGTTCATATGTGGTAGTGACCGTCACGCCGAATCCGATACTCTTCGTGGCCGCGGCCATTGCTGGCACGACTGCCAGCGGCTCATTGACAGGCCATTGCGCGCCCGAGATAATTGCGGGATCCAGATTTCTCGGTCCTTTGTAGACATCGTAGCCGCCTGTCCACGGAGTTAACATACGGTCGTACACGGGAGAGTGTGCAAATATGCTGCTCACCGAGAACATCGGCAATGAAAATTCCGTGGAACTTGGCCGATTCAAGTAATTGAGCAAGCTCAATCCAATGCTCGATATCGTTGAATCGATGCGATTCGTCTTCCGGATGGCGCCAGAGGCCTGGAGACTGGTGTCCACTGCCTGCAACACAATTAGATACCTCGCGCGAGTGCAAGACATGGAAAACCTACACATCTCAACAAAGGCATTGAGGATCAGAGACTTGCGGGGTTTGTCTCCTCCCGCATTTTCATTTCCGGACATGGTTGTTGTGATTTCGAAGTAGGAATTCGTGTCCAAGCTACGTTCTCCTTAGCATACGTTTCCCACAAGCTGAGACGTGACAAATTCACGAGCAAAATGAGAAGTGAAGGATAGAGCGGCGTTCTTTTATTTTTATTTTTTTTATGATCGACGAGTATAACGTTGGTCGCATTTCCGCGTACGTCACTCTCTCAGGATAAAGTATAGCGTCAGGGTGGGCCGTGATGGCGCGATGCAGGAGATCCTGGAGGGCTCGGAATTGGACCAACGACCAACTACGTTCGTCCGAATTGAATTAGTCTCATCCGACCACACGAGTTAGATCACGATCTCCCATTTTTGGGTTTCGTCTCTCGGGCGAGAAATGCAGAGGCTGCGTTGACGTGATGCTGTAAACTTTGGGGTGCATCCGTGTCCCCAGGTACATTCGTCGGCATCGTCGAATCATCATCGGTTCCTTTCGACTTGTCTTGAGCCTGGCTCTAGACTATGTACGTATGATAGACAACTTCAGACTAATTATTATTTCATGTGAGTTTTCATGGTCGCTCTCGCTCGGCCTAGATGGCTCTGCCTCGGTTACAGGGTCATTTCTAGCCCTCAACATTTTAGACACTTCTTCTGTAGACCGGGTAGCCACTCCTTTGCAAAGATCCTGCGCCGCCCGGTTCAATCAAAATGATATTGTCGCTTTTACCCCAAGTTGAATATTTCATGCAGTGTGACGCCTGGTTTACCCTGGTCGCCATGATACTATGATACCATCCAGCGCCAATCGACTACCTTGAACTTAAAATTCGATCTTTATCGCTCGCTTCCATCACGCGAAAGCACCTCATCGCATCCGTGTATCAAGCAATAATGGATCGATATATGCTCATTCGCCCCGACGGCACCGATGCCATGGAATCGAACACCGGAGATCATGTCCACCCCTGTCCGTGGGAACTCTGCAGATTCTGCACTGGGGACATTTAAGCATACCTCAGCCCTGAATTTTCCGATTTACCTTGGACTTGATAGCACATCTGAGCTGGTGCTTACGCCTCCCTTCTACCGTATATAAGCAGGGCGTTTTGACAGTTGACTGGACGAGTGTAAGACCTCGGTACACTTAGATCTCAACATGTCCATTTTGCAGGCTCGCAGTGGCATCTCCACTGTCCAACCGCCCCTTTCGCAGGCGGTTGGCTATGTTGTTGTCGTTGCGGTCGGTCTCGTCGTTGCTTTCGGTGAGTACCGTCTCGATTCACCAGAGACAAAGGCTAACTAGATGCTCAGTGATGATGCTTATCACCAATGTTCTGAAGAAAACCACTGGCGAGGATAACAAGAAGACCGAAATGTATCGAAATACTCTTTTGTATCAAATGATGTCGAGGACTGGACTGATAAACCAAACAGGTTTATGACGGCCAACCGGACTGTTCGAACCGGTCTTACTTCGTCGGCTGTAATCTCTGTATGTTCCTTCTCCCATCTGTTTCGCCTACTTTACTGATAGATACCTTAGTCCTGGTTATGGACGACCGCTCTTCTCGGCTCCTCGTTTGTTGGCTACAGCTACGGTATCGCGGGTCCTTTCTGGTTTGCTGCGGGTTGTAGTCCGATGATCGTGTTCTTCGCACTGCTCGGAATCTCTTGCAAGCGGAAGATCCCTGGAGCGCACACCTCACTAGAAGTGGTTCGTGTCCGATATGGTACGTCTTCACTCTCGGTGATTTTCCCGTCTCTGCTAAGCCAAGCTTCCTCAAAATCCAGGCCGAGTGGCTCATATCGTGTTCATGATCCTCTGTCTGGTCAATAACATCTTCGCTTGCGCGAACATGCTCCTCGGTGCTGCTGCCGTGATTACTGCTGTGTACGCTTTTTTGTCTCCCCGATCCGTGTCTACGTGACTGACCGATCTAGCTCTGGAATGCATATCATCGCGGCGACGTTCTTGCTGCCGGTCGGTGTTACTGTCTACACATTTGTTGGAGGCATCAAGGCAACGTGCGTATATTTAACCTGCATTCTTGCAACTCATACCTGACATCTGACAGCTTCCTGACGGACTACTTCCACACGGCCATTATTCTGATCATCGCATGCTACTTCTCGGTCAAGGCCTTCACAAGTGACCAAGTCGGCTCCGTCGGCAACCTCTTCGAGCTTGTTCAAGCTGCGGCCCAGCGACACCCGGTCGCTGGAAATCAGGATGGCACTTACTTGACCATGAAATCTAAGGGGGTTAGCAGACTCTTATGCCCGCGGCAGAACTTGTATTAACATCTTTCAGGCGATTCTCTTTGGTATCTTACACATTTGCTCGAACTTCGGTCTTGTCATTGTAAATGACACCGCTCCCAGCCTATTGAAAAGCATGCTAACACTTTCCAGATGGACACGAGTTACTTCATCAAGGCGTTTTCAGCCTCCCCGGCTGCCGTGGTTCCAGGATACACGATTGGAGGCATCTTCTACTTTGCCATCCCCTGGGCCCTGGGAACGGTGATGAGCTCCGTCGCTTTGGGCCTGGAGAACCAACCCACCTTCCCAACGTTCCCTCGGGTAAGAGAAAATCAAAGAGACTAGATGATAACAGCCTGCTGACATGCTATACAGCGCATGACTTCTTCAGAGGTGAGCAACGGCCTCGTTCTTCCCTACGCTGCTCAGACAATTGCAGGAAAGGGTGGTGCCGCCGCTGTTCTTCTCATCACCTTCATGGCGTGCACATCCACTCTCTCGGCACAGGTTATCGCCGTCAGTTCGATTCTGAGTTTCGACGTGTACCGGGAATACTTTAAGAAATTCGCTACCGACCGTGACTTGATCCGCGCCAGTCACTTTGGTGTTATTTTCTTCGCTGCTTTCTCGGCCGGCTTCAGTACTATGCTACACTACGTCGGTGTTGATCTTGGCTGGACACTGTATATGCTCGGTAAGTCTTGGAGTTGCAATAGTCGTGGTCTTCCTCTAACCGAGATGTTAGGCATTGTGACGTGTCCCGGTATTTTCCCGATGGTCTTTACCGTGCTTTGGAAGCGCCAAAGCAAGGCAGCTGCCATCATCTCGCCCATTCTCGGCTTCGGGACCGGACTTGGTGTCTGGCTGGGAACGGCTTCTCATTTTGGCGGAGCGGTGTCTGTCGCTACGACCGGTGAAGTGTTGCCTTGTGTCTATGGTACGGTGGCGTCTTGCTTCTCGCCAATTATCTACTCGGTCGTGATCACACTCATTCGGCCCCAGAACTATGACTGGGCTGAGTTCAAGAAGGAGAATCTGGCGCTCGAGAAAGTGGAGAGTGACCTGACCACTGCCCACCACGACGAGTCTCGTCGAAATGAAGCCAACGGCGTTGAGGACGGAGGCGTGCGTAGTGCTGCCTTTGATACGCAGGAGTTGACGAGATGGGGCCGCATCGCGGCATTGTGGTCTGTTGCCACATTTTTGGGCCATTGGGTCATTTGGCCGCTGCCGATGTATGGCTCCGGGTATGTCTTCGGGAAGAAGGTTAGTCTGCCCCGTCTCTTATACGGGTTCTTCACAACCTGAGAATCATTGCTGACTGGCTCAACAGTTCTATGTCGCCTGGGTTGTGGTTGGCATTATCTGGCTCTGGGGTACGATGCTGGTCGCAATTTTCTACCCAATCCTCGATGGTGGAATTCAGCAGATCATCCAAATCTACCGTGGCTTAACGGGCAAGGCCGCTCAGAACGTTGTCGACGGTCAAGGGAAAGGCGACACGAGCACGTCTCCCTCGTCGCCCTCTGGAGGCTCTGTCAGTGACGTGCCTGCTGCGAAAGAGCCGAACAGCGAGAACTAATCATTGGAGAGAATCATATGTCGCTGTAAATAGAGCGATTGTACATGAAGCAGACTTGTTAGAGATAAATTTAATGCAATTTCCCTTTCCAAAGATTTCCGAATCAATTATCATGTGAAGTACTCGCTGTACTTGAACGAAAGGCCACGAATCAGGGAGTCATTAAGCCGGGGATGTCTGAAAAAGGTGAGTATCTGGAAGAGGAGCACTCCACTTTACATCATATCGTATCAGACATAATATTTTCTTGTTTCTACAAACTTCTCACATGACTAAACCAATCCGTCGGTTCCTTTGTTGAGGGATGAAGATGCCAACTATCAGGGCTGACACGAGGATAAATATATGCTACGCCTTTCGGAATTGCGGAGGCTTGAACACCATACCTAATCTTCCCTACGGGGCTTGAAATTGCGACCTTTGATAATGGACAATGAAAAACATCAGAAGTGGAATTGGTATTGAGCAAGCAAATGAAGGACAATCCATCACGAGCAAATCACCCTCTGTAGATATCCAGTCATGTTGCAAGCGGAATCATCCGTCCGGTAATCATGAATCCACAGCGAAGTTCATGACAATATCCGACACTTAACCAGAAGGGAAACCGGCCTTCAGGTTAGCGTACTCAGACGCAGGGTAGCTCAGTTGATTCTGCTCCTGGAGCAAAGTACCGGTACCTCCGAATGAAGTCACGACCTGCGATACTGTCAGTCAAGCCAATTCAAAGCGGTGTCTAAGATGCGAGTAATTTACCGTTGTGATCAAGCTGTCAGAGCCATTCTTGTCACTGCTGCTATCCCACCACATACCACCGCCAAGGCCCTTGGATTGGATGTACTGTGCCTTCTTCTGGGCGACCTGTGGCGTGTCGTAGCTGATCATCATCCGCTTAGATGAGTCGTAGCTGTAGCTAGCGATCTCTTGGTCCAGGTAGGTGACCGTCGCTCCGGCCTGCGGTAGCGCCTTGTAGTCCCAGACACCGTTTTCCCAGCTCCCACTGCCAACACCGCTGTAGTTTGTGCCTGGCCCGTCAGTGTTCATGAACGAGCGACCGTAAAGCGGCATCCCGAGGACAATCTTGTCTGCGGGCACGCCGTTTGATGTGTAGTAGGTGATGGCTTGGTCCGTGTTGAATGGTGTGCTGGCTGGGTTTGCGATAGATGCATAGACATTGGCGTTGTCGCCGGCGACGGTGTCCCAGCTCCCAGAGTAGTCGTAGGCCATCAGGTTCCAAAAGTCCAAATACTGGTCCATTTGGGCCATTTGGAGCTGCTGGTAGTTGCTAGGGCCTAGTCCAATGTTAGCAGAGGTACATCATCGCTGGTGAAACGATCTTACCCGCTGGGGATGCAACCGTGATGAGGAAGTGATAGCCACTGGCGTTGGCTGCACTGTAGGCATCCAGAGCCTGGTCCTTGTCAGTAACCAATGCACTTTGTGTCCTCTCCAGTGGGACGGTGGAGGATACTCACCGAGCGTAGCGTCTTGAGTGTATCAACAAAGTCCGCAGCCTGGCTGCTGTCGGCAGGGTACTAGGCACCAATTAGTCTCTCATCTTCCAAATGTGATCACTAAACATCATACCTCCCAGTCAACGTCAATACCATCGAATCCGAGGTTCTGTACCATGCTCACGGCGGAAGATGCAAACGTCTGTCTTCCAGCCTCGGTACTGAGGGGACCCGCAAAGCTGCTCGAATATGTCCAGCCTCCGACAGAGAGGAGAACCTTCAAGTTTCGGTTCTGCTTCTTGAGCAAGAAAAGTTGCTTGACGCAGCCGTACACATTGGTTCCCACGTCATTCCAGGAGTCAGTGGGGTAGTGTTTGTCGGTATCAGCGTAGGTATCCGACAGGAACACTTCCCCCGTATCTGAGTGAATGTTGGCAAACGCATAGAGGACATGGGTTAACTTGTCAACGGGGAGGTCCTGGGGGTTGTAATTTCGGCCATAGATAGCCTGATTAGAAGATATTTGTCAGTCATTCCCGTGATGTGAATTTGTGTTATAACTGACCCAGTTGACAAAGTACGCCACAGAGCGGTACCCGGAAGCAGCGCGAGTCTCAAGCTCAGTCACGCTACTCCCCAGTGAGGGGATGACGGCGGCATTGGCGAGCCATCCCAGACCCAGGAGAAAAGGAAGAACAGAATGCATGATGAAAGTCCGAGTACTTGGAATGAAATCGAGCCAGCGATTTCGAGGATGTGTTGGAGATGGGAAGAGGAGAAGAGACGCGCTGGACGGGATGTTTTATACCCCAAATAGGTCACCATAAATTCGCTCATCTAGGCAGCCTGACCACGACATTTCCTGCCTGCGGGAATTTCCAACATC
The DNA here is from genome assembly GCA_037042055.1 of Penicillium sp. S103-07. Lineage (NCBI taxonomy): Eukaryota > Fungi > Ascomycota > Eurotiomycetes > Eurotiales > Aspergillaceae > Penicillium > Penicillium sp. S103-07. Next base: position 128,168 of record JAXQJQ010000054.1, read on the forward strand.
AAACCTAAACGAAGATCCGCATCTCCGAAGGACACGTTCTCCAAGTGACGTGACGGTGACAAAGAACTCTCACAGCTCCGACTCCTGATCAAGAGATGCCACTCTCCAAATCCAGTCAACGCCCACACTCGCGGAGGGTTCACCATGTGCACATGGTCAACGTGGGCAGGAGACTGTGTGATCACAAGTCTCGAGGGATGGAAGTATGAACGCCACATTCCGACAGGAACGAAGGCACCATTCTCGGAACTGACAAACACGTTTCCACGATCCCAAGGGCAGTGAGCATTCTTCATGTAACCGTCAAGCATGGAACAACGTGTTCGTCGGGGTCTTTGATCCCGTAGGTCGGGTCTATGGCTTGGTTGCCTTGTGTCGTGGACGATGGTCCAGTCGGCGCCACAAATATCTGAGGAAGGGTGACATTGTCTTCTGCGATTTCTCAGTATATGGCCCTCCGAGGCCCCTCTGAAGGTATCTCGGGGCTCCCGGTTACCAAGCTATGCACGATATCGCTCAATAACATCGTAGTCGTTGCATTCACCGTCCGCCCGATTCTGAGGTTGACTTGTGGTAGCAGAGTGAATGTAACTTGGATCACGATATCACCCAAGATCAAGGTTCGGTATTGCAAGTCGATATCTGGGGGCAGATAGACAGGGGTTGGCAAGAACGAATTAGAGTAAAATCAGGGTCTTCGGCACCTGCCGCTCTGCAGGAACGCATCACCCGCGGGACACACCAAATGTAACATCCTTAGATCCCATGGCATTTCTACCATGCGACCGGGGCATGTGCCATACCACCCAACGCGGAACGCTGTCCAGATCCTGTGTGACGGAATCGACGGCGTGACGGGGCTTATCGTGAGCGAGAGGGGTATAGAGATACCTCGGCACAAAGTATCGCCAGTCGGTTTTCCGTCGGGTTAGAAGCTCTGGCCGGGGTGGTGATTAGTCTCGAAAGTAACAGGACGTTGATAACTTTCTGCGAGATCCGATCGTGGTCTGGAGTCCGGTGGAGAAACAAGGTGAAACCTCATTGCTTGGCGCGGTCCCGATTGCAACAGAGCCCCTCGACCGGTCTTACGGATTAGCGTGGCTTCCGAGTTTAGCATGACCTTGGTATTTGATACACTCTAACTGTACATGGATAGATGATGGATGCAAAAAGAGTACTTGGCTCTCCAGAAGCCGTATTGATATCCTGATATCTGAGCTCGCTTTAGGAGCTTGAGTTGTCGGCGCAAGACCAGGCAGCCGAACCTCCAGACTTTTTGTAACTGTCAATAATGGTAACAATAGACCCGTAGGTACCTCCAATCATCAAGAACGTTCCAGCCACGAGAATAAAGGCACACCATCCAACCATCAACATCCACCTGGTGGTTCGGTAGTCTCTGCCCTTGCTCCAGTTGTCGTACAGCCACATGCCGGCCATGGGCTGGAAGCACATCGGTGTACCAAGCAAGGCTCCAACGAGTGAGACAAGATCGCTAAATACGGGAATAGCACTGGCAATAATGTAGGCAATCACCGTTGTGCCGAGGGTGCAGCCGATCCAAACGGCCCAGTGGACGACGGTATTCGATACCAAATGGCGGGAGCCATAGAGGATGCGGACAAAAACGTACTTTGCCGTGATCTAGGGATAATTAGTACGGTGATGGCAACGTCTTTTGAAGAACACTTACGTGGACAAAGAGCAGTGTGCTGACAATCAAGCCAGGAAGAGCGAAGCCGTAGCTGACGATTTTCACGGTCGGGCCAGCCGATCCGAGGGCGGGAGAGGAGACGTAGGATCCACAGAAATAGTAGATGACAACGCCGATCGCAAGGTAGAATGCAGTCACCACGGACTGGCAGAGGATCAGGGATCGGTTGTAGTGGGTGGGTTCACGCATCTCGGATGCGATGGAGAAGAAAGCCGGCGTGCCGGCGTAGGCGAACACGATCGTCGAGACCGCGGTGATAGCATCGGTGAATGATACATCGCTGTTGACGATTTTATAATCGGGAACCCAGACGAGGTCTGCCGGCGCGGCGGAAGGGCGGTCCTGGATACCGACGGCGATGGTGACGATGAGAACTGTGGGGATGGGTTAGCCACATGGGGACCCACGGTGTGGGGAGGACTACCCACTCGAAGTAAGAATGCAGAAAAGACCCAACCACGCAAGCCACGAGATGCGTCCTAATGTCTGGATACTGCCGAACAAAAATGCGACGATGGCAGCGACGGCGACGTAGACGGCGGTGCAGGTGGCATGGGAGGAGACGGCGTTGAGACCGATGGATATACCGAGCATACCGGAGCCGGCGACGAAGATCCACCCTACAACGAGTCAGCGAACGGCACCGAATGTTTGCAGTGAAGGGGACTCACAGAGAACAAAGGCAGCTCCCAGAACGATTCGGCCGGGCTTCCCCAGAAGGAGCTCGCCGACATCGTCAATGCCGTAGACCTCACGATGCCTCAGCTTGAAGACACCGATGATATAGTCGGACCACGTTGTAATGGCGGCAATGGCACACAGGACAATCACACCGGGAACAACACCTAGGGAGTCGAAGGCTACCGGGATGGAAAGGACACCGAGACCAATTTGGGTTTTCATCATCAGCACGGCCGTGCCCAGCCATCCTACCTACGGGCAAGTTAGCGATAACGAGGAAACCACCACTACACGGCAAAGACACGTACACTGCGATAGTTCGGACCATCACCCGTGATTTCACCAAAGACGGCATCATGCGCGCCTTCGGTGACCTGGCCGACATTGGAAGGGACCTGAGCCAAGGGCTCGTCTTGTTTCTTCTCTGATATGGACATGCTGCAGAGATCGACTGACAAGGGCAAAGGAAAAGACGCGACTTGGGGTTACATCTCGCGGGGACTGGGGAGGCCTTTAAAGCCTTTGCGCCTCACCCAGAAGCGGGTTAGGGCCGGGTACCGTATTTCGGGGGTGGCGGGTCAGGGGTGGTCGTCGTATCTCGTCCACTGGAAAACGCCCCCACAGGGAGATAAGGGATAAAAACGTTATCTCGCCTCGATCTTATCATTTTGATTCCTTTCCCATTGTCCTTCGTCGTTGTCTCTTTTGAATACCTTCAATGCTAGTCGATACTACCCTCTAGATTGAAGCGGTCCGTCCCCGGATTTCCAGAATCCCACCCGACGCCGTTCCCCCGCAATCGAACCGCACTACAGCGCCGGAAAACCCACTTTTTTGAGTGTGGGGAAGCGCGAATTACGTCGGGTCTCCCTCTTAAATGCCGCACAGCCTCCGGCGCGGTTCCACTACATACCACACGCTTGCGCTACTGGAATGTTTTGAGAAAGTGAATCCACCATTCTTCCCGGGGCAATCCATCCCGGTCACTTGCCCGGGTTGATTGGGCGCTTGGCGCTGAGCATCGTAAAAGACTGCTTATTCCACCATGGATCGTGCTGCGAGATATCTGCTTCGGGAAGGTGGTGGCCGTCATGATTTGCTTCACTTTTCGGATCTGCGCCGCGTGGATGACGTTCTCGCTATGACATGCGAGGGTCGATCTGCCCATCCGATGCCCTTAAATACTCGATTGAGCCGGCCCACCCGGCCCGGCTCCCGGGTTTCGAAGGCTACCGTCGGCGAACGCTGGGCATCGGACGGGCCGTCCAACAATCTGTATCATGCACCCGGGCCCTACTTGTAGCAGCGAGAGATATCATAAATACAGACAAGGTCAGCTACAGCATGCGAGGTTTTTACCATGTACAGGAAACCCTCGGTCGGGTGTACAGCCGAGACTTTCCAAGACATTTTGACCGATTTTTCTTTTTGGTGTTGCCCCGACGTTGCCCCGAAGCACGAGCCAAGTGCAATAGGGTAATCGGGGGCTTTTTTACCTAAACAGAGTGCTTCCTTCAAAACAAAACGTTGCCATCGCGAAGAATCGGGAGGGAATTTTCTCATAATCTCGTCATCCACGAGCATCACCTACCCTTCTCGTGCCTAGACGGAGCAGGTGGCGACGAAACTACACGGCATTGGTTCAATCGCAGTTGAAGAAAATGGGCCGGTCTCGATGCGTGCCGGAAGAATGTGCAGGTAGCGGCAGAGAGATTGGGCCATGTCGACCCATATGAATCTGACCACGATATGTGGCGGCGACAATTGACGGTAAACATGCAATTCCCGGCTTTCTTATCAAACGGGCCACCTCGTATTTCGGGATCTCTCTCCGGGTCGCCGACCTTTTAAGCAGTGATGCGCGAGACGGCCACGCCGCTTGGTTTGCATATGTGGCTTCCAAGGGGTGACGGACAGCCTTACTCAAACCCTTGCTCGAACCCTAGGGCACAAGTACAACGCCACTTCAGCTGTGAGTCTGGGCAGCTCAACACGGGACTGAGAGATTGAAGTGTTTACGGTCCGACGGTCCGTGATATGTGGAGTATTCTCTTCAGAACACCCCCGCGGTTCCGCGGTTCTGAAAGTGGTCGACGGGGACAAGATCGTGTAGGTTGTGGCGTCTTTGAAGGAAGCCGACGGGTGACTAGAAGTGTAGTCAATGCTTTGCATGGAGGGTTGTTGTTCACTTAGAGACATCGCACCTAACTAAATTTTAGATAGCAGGGGATAGCAAGTGTTTCCGGTCCCGGGCAAGACTACGCGATGCTATTCGATAGGAAAGGACTGCTGTTTTCGTAGAGGCCCCTTGTGCATTTCGCCACGACGCATCAAATCTGGATCAAACCATCAGACCATTCTTATCGCGGCATTTCCATTTACATAGAAGCATTCCTTCGCGTAATCTTAATGGGGTGTATTCCGAGTATTTCAATTTGGAGTAGTTGGGACTCCAGAGACACGCCACTTGTCACCCACTGCCAGACGGACAACGGTTATCGGATCCGTTTGACCGTCGGAAGAATGCCTCGTAATCTCTATCCCTTATTAGCTCGCATATATAGCATTCAAATTTGCTCCTAGTAATACTGCGATGCTGCAAAGTTTACTGTTATTATCTAGTATCTAATATACTCTTTCTTGGGTTAGCTAGACCAAAAAGATAGCCCGACAGAAAGCCAAACAACAAAACCCTCAACTATAAGATTTCTACCAGTACAAACTATCTAAGTTTCGTTTATACTAATAAATCCGGATATAATAAATAGGTAGGATATAGGCGAACTGATTGGTTACTACTAGGTATAATACTAGTATAAGTCTCTAAATTATATCAGGGCCAACGCTACCAAATACTGCTAGTATATACTTAATAGGGTATCCTTTTATCTCCTATTTTTAAAGATTCAACAGATACTGTATTGTTCGAATCTTTTATTAAGTAGCTCCTCTAGTACTGCAGGAGGTGACAATAACACAGCTTTCTATTATTCAGACCAAGTTAAGCAGTTGTGCTCTGATGCGGGGGTCAGGTTGCTGTACCTCCCACCTTACTCTCCAGATTTTAACCCTATAGAGGAGTTTTTCGCCGAGCTAAAGGCTTATATCAAAAAAGCGGGGCCACGTTATTAAAAGGATCCCGAACAAGGCTTTTATACGTTCCTTTGGAAGTGTATCTATGATGTTGATGCAAAATAGCAGAGCGCTAAAGGCTATTTCCGATATGCAGGTATAACGAAAGAGAAAGTGTGAATGGCCGCAGTTCCAGAAAGCGATGCATGTGTAATGAGTAGCATATGCTAGGTTGCGTGTGGAATACCCCTTCGGTGATCCAGTATCGTACCAGTTTGTTTTGTTCCTTGGGGTTCTTCAATCAATAATATTTTATGTTTGGGGGGAGACCCTGTCTCTGGTCCTCTCTCTGAAGGAAAATCTGTTAGACCATGCGAAATAAGGCAAGGACGATAGACAAACCGAAAGCTTTCCAAAACTTTTGACAAGTTCTCTTTTAACTCTCTAATTCAAATTCCATTCCATTTATTGATTCTAGGTCATTTTAGTGAATCGTCTGAGGAGATCGCTTAGCCTTGTAGCTTCTGGGATCCGTCCCTGCCACCACATCACAACGGCAGTGGTAATTCCGCCTAGAGTCACGGCGGTGAGAGTCAAGTTGCGCAGACATCGAACGAGGCGCCTTTTGATGAGTTCATCTGCGCGCTCGGTAAAGCTTCCGGGATTATTAGTTCGGGGGAAGGGCTCATCGGGAACAGGCTTGTCGAGAAACTATTTCTGTCATCAGCCATAGTTTTGAGAAAAACCAAGATATTTCTAAATCATACCTTGCAAAGCGGCTCCCAACCATCCTCGACGGACCACTCAAGCAACTTATCCTTAGGCACCATACCCCGAACCATATTGCAGTGGTCGCGATAGACCCACTTAGCGTTTCGCTGGATACCATCTGTGGTGGTGACACTGTGAAACACGCCTGGATATCCATATCTTAAGTAAAGACTGTACAGCCAATGAAATTCCGCGGAGAACCACTGCATCACCCAAATAGTCCATGGTTGAGCGACCCCTTGGACGATGGTTTTGTCGATGCTGCGGTACCAGGCGTTTATATCGGGACGCACGTTGAGGATCACTTTGGCGTCTGGGTAGGCGGCGAGCATCTCGGGAGCAAATAAAACGGGCAAGGAGTCAACCACAGCCTGATTATCACCGAGGAGAATGTCGAACTCCGCGCTGGTAATCTGCACGTCGCCATCGCGAGCACCGTTGTATTTCCGCCGCACTAGCTCAGTACAGTGTTGCAACTTGCTGCCATCTGGCTCGAAGACCAAGTCCCAGCCATGATATGTTGGCAAGCCCAGAGTTCGCAAGGCCACGCTTAATGACTCGGTTCCGGTGCGTGGTAAGCCCAAGCAAAGCACCTCGACGGGCTTGCTGCGTTTGTGCGGAGCCGGTTCGGGGAATCCGTAGAGTAAGCGTTGGAGGGCGTACATTGGGGCTTGAAAAAAGGTAAAGCTGGCGTGAGCTTAGGAAGAAGGGTCTTCCACATAAGTAGTAGCTACAATCGGTCGCATGATTCTCAGAGCGGGCTGATTGGGGGCCAGAGGGGGCTGATTGGGGGCCAGATCGGGCTGATTGGGGGCCTGAGCACGAATGCGGCTGGGGGCCTGGATTAATTTTCTGAGAATCAAGTTATACAGTAGGTAGGTAGGCTAGTGGGGTGTGGTTTAGAAACCAACTTTCAAATTTTGCGAGGGGCCAGGGTAAATGAAGTCATACATACATGCATGCATACATACACTGTAGAATATCCCAGCTTCTTTAGTCACGAACGGGCGCAATAGATCAATATATATCCTTCGCCATTGAAATTCATAGATCAGCGTCCCCACTAGATTTATTACTCAGGCGCAAAAAAACTTCACCCTCCCCGATTGGCTTCTCGAAGCCAGCAATGAAGCTCTCGAGAACCTCATTCGTCAAAAAAAAAAAAAAAAGCCGAGTCACCGTCTTTGACGGCCAACTGATTCCTTGCCCTGACCCACCGCCGCAACTCATCAACATCGACGTCAAGATACGCAAGCACCCATCGGCCCCCAGACTTTTCGATCAGGTCTTTCCATTAATCTCTAGATTCTTGAAACGCAAAAGAAAAATCTAGGCTTGGCAGTCATTCTCCATGGAAACAGTTTCACTGACCTTTTGCAAGATGCAGTTTTCGGCCCTCAAAAAGGTTGTCTTTCTAAAAGGTCTTATTTACTATCGAGATGCCTCGATGGGATTGCAGGAGAGCTTTCGTGTTTTGGATTTTCGTGGGACCTCTTCATAGCCAAGGTCGACAATGATGAGAATCCAGTCAGCTAGGTGCTCATAGACACGGAAAACAGGAACCTTCGAATACGGAAACGAAGGTAACGCATAAATATAGAGCATTGAAAGCCGGCATGGAGTATCACGACTCAGTTATGCTTGGGTCTATCCACCTTTCAATAATATAAACCATAGTAAAATCCATGACATGGTTATTTCCTGGAAAATAGGCCTGTCTAGTCAGAATCTCTTTGAAGGTCGGTCGGTTCCAGTTACAATCAACGGAAGTTTCCACAAACAATGTGATTTACACCACCAACTCCTTATTCTTTATGGAACCTTCTGCACTCCCCACATCTCATCACCAAATACTATTTTTGACAGATAGGAAATAAAGAACATTTCGTCAATTAAATGGCCAAAAACATTGCAATCAAGAAGGAGAAGATTTTGCCAGACACCGCTGCCCAGAAAGTGCTCTCAACTCGCAACCTGGTTGCTGAAATAATCAGGTGGTTCGTGGAAATTCCCGATCGTTCAGACGATGAAAGGGGAAAAGACAACAAGGGTCGCGGCCGTTGTAATTCACCATGCGATCTAGTTACCCTGAACAGACTCTGGTTCGACCAAACCATCCCCTACATCTGGAAAGCCCCAACCGACAAAACCTGCTCTTTTCACCAGCGGTTCGCAAAAGTCAAGGAGACGCGCCTTCAAACATACGCCAATTTTGTCGAATACGGTTATTTAATCGCCGTCCCTTTCGACGACTTGATCGATAACGATAGAATCCTGCGCGGAGTGACTTTTCCCAGACTGAATCGAATCGATCTGGTTCTTCGATATCGCGAACGAGTGCTGTGCTTCCCGAGACTCAGCGCTCCGGCACTGCAGAGCGTACGTATCAGGATCGCGTGGATATTGAAATCCAGAGTATCGGACAAGGTCCATTTTCGCTTTGGAAACGGGACTATGCCGCGATTGAACCCGCACTTGGGCCACAAGCTCGCTAGTTGTCTCAAAGTATGTGTTTGGGATCTATGGGCGTTGTATATTGCATACCTGGCTCATTATCGTGGGGTCATTTAGTCGTCTTTCACCAGCATCTCGAGTATCGTCTTTGGGCCCGGCTTGCTGATTCACCCCAAAACGGTGAAGAGTATCGGTAGACACCTTCCAAATGTCGCTGTTTTCGTCGATGATGGCAAGGTCATTGAGGAGTAGAGTTGTGTTACTTCGTCCGGGCAATTCCTCAATATCAATTTTTCAAAAGGATTAGCTCCGCTACTTGGGTGTTCTGGAAATAAAGGGTCATTTCAGAAGAAGTAAGAATTATCCATAATGTGATTGATTAGGTAGAATATTATGTGCTAGAAACTATCATTTTTGCGCTTCGTAGCAGACATAAGGAAAACGGGGTATATTCCAACAACACAAGGCTCGGAACAAAATGAACGCGACTTTTGATGTATGCAAGACATGAGAATGGGGTATTATCAAGCAGAAAGACAAACATGTATGGGGCTTCAATGCTCAAGTAGCAGCTCGCAAGCGGGGTACAGTAGAAGGGATGGCCTCGGAGTACTCGGGTGGTGCCAGGTTCACATCGATGACTGCTTCACTCACGGGCGGAGTCACAGATCGGGGTTGGAAAAAGGCGTTCATTTCTTCTTGTGTGACGATCACTCCTTCGATGGCTGACTTGAGTGAGTCGCACTTGGGCTGGGTGGTGATCTGGATTGGGAGTCGGAGATAAACGGTGGGCGTGAGGACGTTTGCACCCGGGGTGTGATATGTCAGAGAGAGTTCGAGTGAGTAGGTGCGAGACATCAGGCATGAGTGGAAGGTCGGCACGAAAGTCTTGTTTTTGGGGAGCGTGATGGGAACCACGACTGATGCGGTGTAGTAGGTGTCTCCAGAGGAAGTAGATGGGCCGGTTGAGTCTGCCGAGCAAGTCGAGCAAGACGAGTTTAATGAGTCACGGCGATCCGCGTCAGACAGGACGGAGTGTTTCTGCCACTGTGCGGATGCCACACACATTGTCGATAGAGGAACAGACTCGGTGAAGAGAGCCTGTCCGACCTGGGAGAAGGGCATGGGGCCAGACTGACAGGGGAAATCCTCCCAGGGAGTCGCACTGTAGAAAGTGTTTACTTTGAGCTTACTGGCCATGGAGCCGAGGCGAGGCGGCTGCTCGTTGCCGACGGGATCGAATCGAAGCCGGACGGTAGCCACGGTGCTGACGGTGTCACGGGGTTCACAGCTGGGAGGTGATAGTCGGATCGGCTTGGGCTGCGACGAGGAAGCTACCAATCGACCCAGCTTGCCGCGCAGGAATCCACGCTTCACGCTCTTCTCTTTCCGGGTGCAATAGTAGGCGTGGTCGACGGTATTGATAGGAGGTTCCTCTTCAACCGTTGGAATGATGCGAACCTTTTTGGCGACATTGGCCAGTGTTTTGATCTGGCGGTGGTCTGCCGACGACCTCTTCGTGACCGCCACGCGGATGATGTATGAGATCTGGCTCGTATCCGGTGCCATATCATCGAGAAGAGTCTTTCCATTCCCAGCCAGCATGGGATCGCCCAATGTCGGTGGGAGCATGGTGTGAGATCGGTGGATTTGGTGGTTTCTCCTTGAGTGCGTGCACACCTGAGGTAGCAATTGTTCGGGAACGACGAACGTGAAAGGGAAGGTGTATTTGCGGCCGGCTTCGAGCAGCCGCGGGGCTGGGTATTCTGTTTCTTCGATAGGCTGGCGCAGCTTTAGGAACATCTGCTGGGACCCCGTGCGGCCGGGGCATGCCGCTCGCTCCACCGTGGTGTGCGATGTGCCTATATTGAATCAGATAGGATACTACCGAAAGATACCGCAGTATTCTTACCCTGTAGAACAATCTCGACTTCATCAAAACGCGTCTCATTCTCCACGGTGATTGTCGCAGTGCCTTCAATCTGGTCGCCAGTCGTATAGGAGTTGACGAGTCCTGGTGCCTGACCTTGCAGGTTGATGTCTATCTTGGGCTGTGAACGCCGAGTGAAGACATCCAGGGACTCGGAGGTCCTGCTTATGACGGAGGTCGCAACCATCGTATCGCGCCCTTTGAGTCAAGAGGGATCAAAATGCAGGTCTGGAGAAGAGTAGAGGGGAAAAAGCAAGACGCGAGCGGTTCAATAAATGACAAGTAAAAGGATCAAGGGACCACAAAAAAAAGTAGTATAAAGTGGAGCCGTCGACAACCGCGTATACAACGGGTTCAGGAGGAGCCTCGTCTTATAGACCGGTGCTTCCCTTTGACTTCAACCGCTGAAGATGATTGCAAATCACCGTGAGTCACTCGGCGCGTCCAATAGCCTTTAGCAGAACGGTGCCAACGCCCATCGTCTGGAGCTGCAGTTAAAGGTTAAGTCAGACGCGGTCGATCAGAGTGATTGGCGGGGCAGTTCCTACATCGGACCCATGCGCACGCCCTTGGATTGACATTCCTTCGATATGGCCCTTGTTCGGCCGCGACAGGACGTCATGTGTGTCATGGGTGTCATGGACATTGCACATTGCACACCGTACCATGGAGATATGAATGCCGTGATCGTATTTCCGTGGCTTCCATCTCCCGTTCCTCCCCAGGGAAAGACTCATCGAAACACAAGCTTGATTCGGGCGGGTCCAGGGTGGCCCGCGCCTTACGCCGACATGCACGCCCTTCGAGACTCCACTTGGCGCAACCCAACCGTGGTGGGCCACTCACATTCTCCGACGCTCGGTCTTTGTGTTTGATGTGGCCAATCATTAACAACGAGGCACAATAGCATTGGGGATCAAAGCACGAGGAACGGTTCCGCGATATTGTCAGCCGACGCTTTCTCAAGGTACTCATCGAATTGAACAGGTTTCGATGTGTTCATCCCAAACGTGACACCATCGCGGCTCCATCAGGACTTTCCCGAGGGGAACTGACGACGGTAGCCGGTCTTTCGGGAGGCTCCAGATATTTCCGCCCTTAACCGAGATCGTGTCCATGCCGAGTGGGTGCTTGTCGGAGTTCACGGGATCGGGGGATAATCGTTCACGCCGTTGGCGTCCATCTCGGTGTCTTTTCGGTTGGCCGTGAGATCGATCTCGTCGCCGATCGGTCAGGTGATCATTACTTCAACATCGTAGCATACTGTACACGGGAATCACTGATACTCCAATTGTATATTCATTCCATCGAACCGCTACCTAGACTTACGGGTGGGATGTCCCGACAGATAAATTACGGTGTATGCCCGTGGTGCAATGCGGATAAAACCGTACTCAAAAAACGTCGACGCGTGGGGTCCACGCTTCTTCTTGTCTCATACAGGCCACTCGTCATGGACGGGCGGCCTGCATCCAGCTCAAGATTAGCCGAGTGAAGGCGGCAGACCGAGCGAGGCAAGAGACGTTCTCCGAAGAGATGTCTAAGAAGTGGAAGGAAAGTGGCAGAAGCCATGATACAATAATGCGGTCAATGCCGCCAAGTGGTATCGATTAACTGGTACCTAGGTATCTGAAGCCCAGAGCACAAACGCCGTGATCAGACGCCGACCTGCCCCGTAAAAAAATTAGTACGCCACCCGAGTTCGCATATCCGAGATCTTGCGCTCGATTTCGCGCACGGAGCGATCCAGCTCCGCGGCAATCATCATCTTCGTATCGTTGGGCAGTAGGAAATACATCTCGCAGAGATCACCGTCAATGACCCCCTTGGAGGGTGCATAATAGCCGCGGTAGATCAGGTGGTCTCGTCCTGCCAGAGGGGGCTGCTGCACGGCGAGCTGCATCTCCAGGCTTTGGAAGAAGTCAACGTCCTCGCGGCTGACGAACGGCACGAACACGCCGATTGTGCCCTGGAAGCCGGTCCACACGACAATGTCACGCCCACCGGCCACCAGCTGCGCTTTGTGAATACTGGTGGGGACATCTTGCGTGTAGTAATGGACCATCAGTTCCAGTCGGTGAGGAGTTCCCTGCAGGTAGCCTCGCTCGTGAACGAGGTGGGCACCGGATCCATCCTCGTCGGCCTCTTCCGAAACCTTGCTGGGGCATCGCATCAACCACAGGTTACCAAACTTGTCACCACCGGCGACGGTTTCGTAATCGACCATGGCCGTCGAGGTTGTCCACCGAGCGATGGAGTCGTCGACGAAGGGAATAAGGATATTCTCCTGGTACTTGTAGACGACGTAGGTGACACTCTCGCGGACATCGCTCACCACGATTCGGCTGCCTTGCGTCTGCAGGCCCACGATAGTCTTGGGGACGACCGGGGCCTGGCACTTGCGGAGAAGCTGCTTCATGCCGAGGTCGTACAGACGAAGAATGGGGCCAACGCCGGCAAGAACCCTACCCTGGAAGGCAAGCAGAGCAAGAGGTGGCTCCTCAACCTTGGTCTTGTGAATAAACTCAAGCTCGCGGCCATCCTCCTGGAAGCGGTAGATGTGTATGAAACCACCAGCGGAGGATGGAGGCAGGGCAACCATATCCTTGGCAGTCCCAACAACCAAGAAGGTCTCACCGTCCTGGCTCGCGAACGGCACAGCAGCGACACTGACTGCTGCTTCGTTCTCTTCGAGATCGAGAGTGAACACCACCGACTTCGAAGAGACCGGGTCGACAATTTGGATACATGACGCCCAATGGCCAGTACCGCGAGGATATCCAAATTCTTCCGGTGGCAAGACCGCGGTCTCACCATTGGTTTGAGTCTTCGAATCTTGAATGAGACTCTCCCGAGTAGCAGGAGACAGGACGTTGTTGTCCGATTCGATGACGTAGAACAGCGGTTGTTCAGGGTGTTGCACAAAGCGACGCGGCGTGTAAGCAAGAGGAATGGATTCCTGAAGCATGTTGTTATCGAGTTTCTCAATGGAGAAAATTCTAGTATCTGTCAGTGATAACGTCTCAACGCCGAGTGAAATGCAAGACGATAGGGAGTAGAAAATGATCTCAGTAGGAACAATTGGAAAATAAATAAAAAAAAAGTTTGTCCACATAAATATTCGGGCCCTTATTTTCATCATGTGATCAAGGAGGGATGTTGGGGTATCAATGCACATGTAGAAATGACAAACGTACCTGAGGTTGCGGCCTTGGATACCGATCATACCCTCGACACACTGCTCACTGGAGAAGTTCCAACCCCATTCGAGAGGTACATAGTCCAGCGGCGTGAGCATAAAACCCTTGGTTTGGGTATCGGAATATCCAAGCCATGAGCGGGAGCTAAGAGCCAGGACGGCGGTCTGGCCCTTGACAGAGACTTGTGACAGTTTAACGGGCTTTGCGCCCAAAAAGCGTGTCCGAGTATCCGACAGCTCGCCAGTGACTTCATCCAGAACGGTACGAAGGTAAACACCGGAGTAAAGACCAATGTGCAGATAAAGCGTAGTACCGCCAGAGCTTGAATCGGACATGGCCATGATACTCAGTGACGAGGGAGCAGACGTCAGGGCTTGAACGGATTTATTTTCCAGAGTTGAGTCTGGGTCCAGACTGAGGATGCGGACAGTTGAGTCATCACAGCCGACCGCCAGGAAAGAGCTGCGGACTCGGCCCTCAGGAACCTGGCCCAGGCTGAGGGAAGTGACGGTACCAGACATTTGCCGTCTCTCATCATATTCAGCCAGCGTACCATCCGTATCCATTTCGAAATACACGATCTCGCCAGAGCTGAGAGCCACTGCTACCTGGCGCTCGTTCGTAGCCGCAGCCACGATGGAACGATGCTGCGGGGCGGGCCACTCGTTGACTCGACGGTCTGAGAGGAGATGGCGAATACCACGAGGATGCACTTGGATCAGAGAATCCTCGCCTAGTTGTTGCACGGCCAGCGTAGGTGCTGTGGAGAGGAAACCAGTATCGCTGACCTCCTCCACGATCTCGCCAATTCCCAAGACCAAGGTACCATTGGCAAAAGAGAGAACAATGTACGCATCGTACTCATCATGCCGCGTCAACTTAGTCGTCCAGACAGCAGAGGGCACCGTTCGAAGTTCCGATTCCACAATCTCAGAAACCTCTAAACCATGCTTGAGGGTTCGGAAGGTACTGCGAGCGCCAGTGCCGCAAACTGAGTAGATTTGCGGGGCGTCGTCTTCGGTGAGATTGGCAACTTTGCTGTCAATCAATGGATTGAGAGAACCCAAGGTTTCCATGAGATTGAGGTTCTCTGCAGCTCGGGGACGGAAGAAGATCGGGTCGTATGGGACAGATGGGTCGGCAGAGTAGTCATCGCTTGAGAATTCAAGCTCCGCATCATCATCACCAAGCTTCTCAAATTGGTAGAAGTGGTGGTTGCCCGATTCGCTGGCGACGTAGAGGAAACCGCTCTTGAGAATCAGAAGATTTGATGCGACTGGGACGGTATCGAAGTATTTGATCTTCAGTCTCTGAACCTCGCCGGTCAATTGACCATTGTCGTCTTCCACCATGTCAAGCGTGAGCTTGAACATGTCACCGTCATCTGTTTGGAGAAGGAAGAAGAATGCACCTCGCATTTTGTGCATCACGCCAGAAACGATGGTCCGCTTCCGTTCGGGGTTCTCAGTCGGTCCACTCCGACGTGGGATAGGCACACGGAACGCATCCTGATTAGAGTGACGATATGTGACGCTGTCCTCGGCACAGACCAGTACACCACTGGGGCCGTCCGCACCTCCAGGGACCTGGAACAACATGTTCGCGGTGCGGTCAACGGGATCGGACCATTTGCGGACAACGTGGTTGAGACCGAGGTCAAGTTCATAGTACACCAAGACTTTCTCGATTTCTGCATATGCCTGGCCAGTGGGATCTTGGTCCGCTTCGGAGTAATCCACTTCCAGCGCAGCGAAAACAGGGTTCTCATAGCCCACATCCAGAGATATCATTGCAAACACAATGGTCTGTGCTTTGTGCGCCTCCAGAGGGGACGAAATGGTGAGCTCCGCCTGGGAGTTGCGGTTCAAAACATAGACCAGCTTGTTCTTCTCCACCGAGGCAATCAAGCACGCGCGTCCCTTGGGGTCCACGGCGAGATACTGCCCTGGAACTACCCTTCGAACACCAGACTTGCCAAATGTTTCCAGATGGATCCGGTTGAAACGGTTCTGCGAGGGGACATACTCGATGATGGTGATGCGACCCGAGTCTGAGCCGATGATAATGTAATCTAAATAAATCAAATTGTCTCAGCACAGTTCCGTAAACGTGTGTTAACAGCGTCAACGTTGCTGGCCGGGGCAGGTCCCCCGCCCGTCAAGGGGCCGGCTCGGAAAACCAGGACCGTGCTACCCGGAGAGCTTGAAGAATCACTAAGTTGAACTCGTAAATGGAAACACGGGCTAAAGCAAAGACATACCTTTATTGCTTCCAGCCAGTCTAAAAGCTGCCAGCGAGCGAATGATGCCGAAGACATTCTGCGAAAAGATCGGCATGACCTTTCCCTGAGTCGGGTCCGGACGGTGGATGGTAAGCTTGGAACCGGATGCAGTGACGATCTGCTGCTCCTTAGTCCCAGAAAACTGACCCAGAATGGCCTGGGTGATCGCAGTCGGAGGCTGGATCGTCAGGGAGTACATGAACATGTGCGAGGTGGTAGCCATGGTGGGCAGCTAGCTCACGGGTTCCCCCCAAACACACAAAGCGGAAAGACGCGATTTGTACACGCAATTGCAGTCCACAGGATAGGATTATCACATCAATCCCATTGCTGCCGGATGGAGTCAGTTGGAAAAGAAGACTCCTCCGTAAAGATGGTCCACGATTGGGGGTGGAAAATAAGAGAATGAGCCTTCGGGAAGGAAAGGTGCACAGGTGCAAAATTGCAGTGCGAAGCTATCTGGTCACGTGCGGCTCAACGATCGGATTCGACCGCCTTCTGCAATCACCGCCCCGTTATGTAATTGCCTGGGACTAACGTAATTCACAAGCGAGCGGCCCACCCAAACGAGCGGCCCACCCAACCATTTTTTCGCGTCCACACGCGTCCTT